>CABHPH010022905.1:0-20191 GCA_902168325.1 Peromyscus nudipes | reverse complement strand
GTGTGTGTGTGTGTGTGTGTGTGTGTGTGTGTGTGTATGGTGATTTGGAGAACACTATGTCATATTGAGAGTTATACAAAATAATAACATTTTTTTCTACCTGCTAGCCTTCTAGCTTCTAGGAATACTTTTACAATGTTTACTATTCTCCAGAAAATCTGTTTTAACATAATATTGAAAGGTACTAGAGCTGGGATGTAATCTTTATGTTCTTGTTTTTGTTGATGATTTTTGTTTTGTTTTGTTCTGGTGCAAACCTTTGGAGGTAGTTATATTTGCAGTTGTTTTGACTGTATTACTCTTTCGTGAGCCTCAGGATGGCTTTTGGAAGGTTTAGAAGTATCCAGGGAGGTGCCTACCACTTTGATTATTCATACCCAGCTCTTTAGTTTTATTTGAGGCGTAAAATAAAAACACACCCAGGCTTCCACTCTGCTCAACTGGCATTCATTCTAAAAACAAACCCCACACTGACCAAATGGCACCAGTGCAGGTCCTCTGAGCGAGTCATTTCTGGTCGCAGTCAGAGTTCAGTAACAGGAGCATTAAGTTCCGCTGGACGGGCACCTTTAGACAGATTCAGATGGCTCGGGCTTCAGTAGGGCTTGGAACAGCCGACTGAAAGGAAAAGCAGGGTGATGTGTTGACTCAGACAGTAACTCCTTTTCCCCTGATTCACACTGCAGCCCCGCTGGGATTCTCTCAAAATGATGGCAACTTTTAGGTGAAAGGACAAATGGAATCTCTGACCTCTTGTGTTCAACCCAGCAGTTCAACTTTGTGCCTCCTTGAGTAATCATAAGTCACCTTTGCCCCATTTGAAGAGTTGTAAATAGGTGTCATGTTCTCCTTCCTGCCTCTCCTAAAACATTTTAAGAGTGACTGCAATTTTAATGCCGGTTTATTTCATGCTAGATGTGCTGTTGTTGCAGGAATGTGTGAAGGGATTTCTGTAGAAATCATCAATGTTTTTCCTATTCTTTTTCTTTTCCTTTTTTTTTCTTTCTTTCTTTTTTTTTTTTTTTTTTTTTTTTTTGGACAGGCTCTCTTTGCATATTCTTGGCTAGTCCTCATGGGTGAGACTGGCCTTGAACTTACAGCAGTCTTCTGGTCCTTGCCTCCTGAGTGCTGGGACTCCAGGCATGCACCACCATGCCCAGCTTCCCATTCAACTTTTCTGATAAACTTTTCAAGATGTCTCTCTAGATATTGATCGTCTGGGACTTTTTATTTATTCTACTTACATACAAACAGTTACAATTCTAATTTTGTAATTTTTGTGGTTTTGGTTCATTTATTAATGGTTCTTCGTGTAGACTTCTTCAAAATAATCTTGAGAGGATTCATGCTTTCAGCGGGCATTTACTAAGTACCTGTGATGTGCAAATCCTGAATTTGCTTTACTCGTCTTTAATTTGTTGTACTCGTCTGTTTTGCCTGTGTGCGTGTGCGGGGGGTGCGTGCTCATTTATATGTGTGGATGCAGCGTTAGGAGCCATGGCATGTCAAGTGAGGGCCAAGCAGTGTCTGGTTGACAGAGGTCACTGGTGAGAACTGGTGGTAAGGAACTTAGCGTTGAGCCCTCCTTCTTCCTTCACACCATCTGCGCGGTGGCTACCGTCTCCCGCTCAGCATCGCGGCTGCCCTCAGTCCTTTGGTGAAACTTAAGAATGTAAAAAAAAGGACCAAGAAATTCACATGGCACCAGTCAAATTGACATATCAAACGTAACTGCAGCAGGGGTGGGGGTTGGGGGTGGGGGGGTGGGGAGTGGGGTGGAACCTGGCATTACTGACAGCAAGGTCTGGAGAAGATTCTAGGACTGGATCTTGATACACAGCATTGTTCATGGGAGCAGTAAGAAAACAAAGCACACGCTGCTTAGGGCTTTAAAATCACAGGGGGATTTTCTCGGCTTGGGTGGGCTGGCTCACACCCTTGTCCCTTCCTTAGTATGGCTTTACATTGCATATCAATATCCTTGATTGACATTGGGAAGCATACACTTCTAAGAAATAGTCTGTTTAAGTGTGGTGCTGGCCAGGGAGGGCCATTCAGAGCACCAGAGTGGAATTCTTAGAAGAGAACGGAAGACAATTTAGGATTGATAATATATATCCTGGTGGTGTCTCTAACTCCACAGCTACCACTGATCATTGCCTTTGGATATCGTTTTAGGCCCCATGCTAAGCGAAGGAACTATAGAGAAAAACCTCAGACTCCGAGCCTAAGGTTACTCTTACCATTCATCTGTCATTGCAGTTTTATAGCTAGGTGTAATACATAATGTAATACATAATAAATAACGCTGTCTGGCACTGTCCATCTAGTGGCCACTTGTGTGGAGTGGAAATGTGGGAGTGCCACCCGTGCATGCGTGTGTGAAGGCCAGGGGTCAATCTGTATCCAACCTCTTTCCTCTCCCATTATTCTTATTTTTTATGCAAAATTTCTCACTGAACCCAGAACTTGCTGATAGTGCTTGATTAGCTGCCCAGTGATACCCAGGGGCACCCCTGTCTCTGCCCAGTGCCCCCAGCCCCAGATACCCGTCCGTGGGATCACAGTCCACTCCATCTAGCTTTTCACATGGATTCTGAGAATCTGCACTCAGGTCTTCTTGTACAAACAGCCCAGACTCGCAAAGAAAGTGTTGTGGACCGGAACTTCTAGTTCCAGCTCCTAAGCCACACCCACACCCACGCCCACTTTTCTGTTTCATTGTATTTTAGGACTTACCTGCTTTTGTTAAAGATGTAGAATATTTCTTATGACAGGCATAATACCCAGAAGTTACCAAGCCTGTGTAGTGGTTATAGTGCCCTGTGTCCCAGCTACTAAATTAGGAAACCATTCAGCATTGTTAAGTACAGCCACATGCCTCCACTGAGGGTGTCAAGGGTCTCTTGTAGCAGGACTTCTTATATATTCTGGAAAGTTCTGAGAAGTGACAAAAGAAGAAAACTGGAATATAGCAAGGAGAATTGCTGGGATAGAGACAATCTTCCACACTCCCCTCCAACTATAAATGCTTTTGCGCTGATGCTTTTTGTAATAAGCATTTACAACGTCATTACTAAAGTTTTGCCTTGGTTTGGGATATAGTTCAGTGGGAGGACTCTTGCCTAGTGTGAATGAGAGATTAGGCTTGCCCCTTAGTTCTTCAAATACATACTGAAGTCTGTTTTTTCACGAGTTTGTCTCACTTAACTGTGTGCCCTTACTTTCCATACCCCTTCACTGGGTACATATTTATTGAACATTCATTATGTGTTAGAATAGGGCAAGTCACCAGCTATAAAACTGTGAATAAGACATGTTCCCTCCCCAAGTATGAAGCAAGCAACAAATGTAATCACCACTGTAAAGTGAATAAGGGTCTCCTCTATCATGTCTAAACTCAGAAGGCTACCACTGGAAAAATTGGTTAGAGAAGTGAGTGTGTGGGTGAATTCTTCAGGAAGGGTTGAAATGTGTCCTAGCCACCCATCTGGCAGCACTTAGGAATCATGAATGATTTCAATATTTCCATGGGCGCACAGTTCATTATGGCACATTATGTAATACACCGGTTGATAAAGCATGTTGTAATTGTATACAGCATGCATCCTCCCTCAATCTTAAGTCACAGTGCGTACATGTGTTCTCTCAATCTCATCCCTAGGAGTTTCTCTTATAATATTTTCATTGTAAATTACAGCAGTAGCAACCATAGAATGTAGTTGAAGAAAGCGGAGCATAAAATAACTTGCCCAGGGCTAGTCCACAAAAGGCTGGCAAAATCCCATCTCCTCGTTCTCTTCCCATGAGTTTCTAAACCCATGAACTTCTTTGAAGGAGTTACTTGCCTGGATGTTTGGTTCATTTGTTTTCTTACAACTTGTGCTTCCTATAGGCATCGATTTCCTGTGGGTGGCCGGCTGGCAAGCTCTGCTCTCCACAGCCTTGTCTTTAGACGCTGCCAGAAGGCCACGCCCTCTGCTGTCCCCTTTTCCTGCAGAGGAAGCAGAGCTGAGAAACGATTGGTCTATTAAGTGGGAGTTTTTGTTAGCTGAACTTTGAGATGCTGTAAAGCATCTCTTTACCCGTCCCTATCACATATGAACTACTGATGTTCACCTAATAGTCTAATTGATTTCACATTGTTTAGGGCCTGCTTGGTCCATACATGGAAGTGTGTTCTCTCATACAAGCCACAAACTCATGAAGTTCAAGATTAAATTTGGTAAGCCAAAAAGGATGGGCAAAAGCAATGAGGACGATTTTCTCCTTGGTGGCAGTCATACCTGTCAGTTCTGCAGTAGGGCATCCTGGTAGAAAATAAAAGAGGTTTTCAAAGTCACAGAGGGATTCTCCCTACTTGGGTGGGTTGGATCACATTCTACTTACACCCTTATAATGGAATTGGCAGGTCATACACATGGTTAGGGTCAGAGTCTGCCTCTTGGATCTCAGAACCTATGGTAGCATTCTTCTGTGAATCTGATGGAGGCATTTGGTGACAGTTGATTCTGTTATTTTAATATTGGTTTACTTTTTACATGTATTTTTTTCTCTCTCTCTCAAATGGCTACATTAAAATAGAACAAAGCTCCCGTTCCAACACTGCAGTTATTTGAAGTCATTTGCTGCAGAGCGAGAGAATACTTTCTGCAGTAACGGCTTGCATACAGTGTTTTAGTGTTCTCATGACTGACGCGGTGGTTGCAGGCAGACCCTCCGGAGCCATCTTGCTACTCACTTTATAGCACTTGCTTGGAGAAGGGAGTAGAAAGTTTCTTTCTGTCATATCATCGATGCGGCGGGTAGATGGCAATCCTGGGTAGCTTACAGAGCTTGGTTCTGACTGGGGAGCTAGCAGTCACCTTAGGCTTTTGGATGGTGTGGTAGGAAGGTCTCGGGGGCACCTTGCAATGCCTTATGTTCAGATCACTGTCTGGAAGTTATCCTTGACACCATGATGATACCAAAATGTAGACTTTGGCCTTTGCAAAGCATTATTCTGTCTGGATACGGATAATCATTTGGATGTGTGGCCACACGATGATACATGACAGTAACTGATAGTTTGGTGTCTCAATCCCTCTGGAGACTCTGAGAGTTCATTTGGGAATGTCCAACTGCCTTGGAAGGGTACAAAGCCAAGTTTTGGTCTTTCTTAATACTTAATGTGGCAGTTGCTAAAACTTTCCCCTGGATTCTTTGGCAATGCCTGTGCAGGAAATCAAAATCATAGTAATTTATTTTTCCTTGCCTTGTTTTTTTATCCAAGATTCCCAAATTTTGTGTGAGAACCTGGGCACAACGCTCATGAAAACAGTAGTGGCTAGAATCCCCCAGTGTCTGAGTCTATGCTAACTGAGATCAAATGTTACCTTCTGCGTGAAGGTCGTCTCTGTAAGGTGACATAGGAGTTAAATACCTCATGGTCATGTGGCAGAAACCCAGCGTGTATGTGCTTGCTTGATCATAAAGGGGCAGAGGCACTCTGGTGGCGGTTGGTGTCACTTTCAGGAGCTGACTGGCTTCCAGCATGATTGGATCCTGGCAGTCCATTCTGAGAAATCTCTCGGCTTCTCAGACTTTTCAGCCTTTTTTCTGCTGGCTTCTCTTTCGGGCGAGCTTTGTGTTGATGCTCTGTGCTGTAGCAGTTCTTCCAACCCCATAAGAAAGAGATAGGTCTGTCTGTCCTTGTGACTGGACAGACAGACGGGGGTTTTCCTTTTCTTTTTCTTCTTCTTTTCTTTTGTTGTTCTGCTTGTCGTTTTGTTTTTCTCCAGACCCTGGTCATTTGCCCATCTCTTGTGGGAGAATGGGGGAACTGTTTGCTTCCCACAGGAGAAGAAGGTCTTTGTACCAAAAGGAGAAATGCAAGCCAGGCCAGAACAACTGATCTCCATGACAATGAGGCCTCCTATCTTTTCTCTTTTAACAAATGCAGGAACTTTGCCCAAGCTCACATAGCAAATACAGGGGCGAATGCACAATGAAGCCAGATTCAGTCCATCCAAAACCCAAGTGCCCCAAAGAAGTGTCAAGGCTGCAAGAGTATGTTTAGAATAAAAACAGCCAGTGGGATTCCTTCCTCCACCACAGGCTAGCTGTTACATCCAGAAAATCTGTAAGCCTTCATGCCTCAGTTTCATTGTCTTTAAAATGGGCGAAAATTCTGTCCACTCTAGAGGGTGATTGTGAATATTCAGGACTATACATATAGACTAGACATATAGACTCTGTAAAGTTCCACATTCGTAAGTGGTCAAAAACTCTAGCCCTTATTAGAACTGTTTCTAGAATTTAGTATAAAACGTTGACCCTAATTGTCAGCTGTTTGGACTTTCAGTTTCATTTGATGATTTACCCCAGGAACAAATCTGGGTTTACAGTCTTGACCAGACCTGATTAAAATCCTTAATTTCTTCCGTTACTCAGTACGTGTGGCCAATTCCACATTATCGCTTGCCGTTTTTGATATTACTTTTGCTGTCTGGTATCTCATTTACTGTGTTAAAATAGATGATAATGCTACATTTCTAAAGAATGAGAAATGTAGGTTTTACACTGTGTTCTTGGCACTTGACAGTATGTAGATTGTATAGACTGTACACTTGCGATAGATGGTCCTCTCATGGTTTTTAATGTGCATTTGATTCTGGACAACGCTTCCTTTTGCTACTCCTTGGAGAAAGGCTTCCTTTCCTCGGCTCTGTGAACTGTCTCTGACCTGGAATGAATGGACATCTGAAACTGGCCTTGATGAGTAGATATGAGTGTTCCAAGTGAGGGAGAATGACCCCCATGTATGTGTACACTCCTTCAGAGAATGCCATGAGCTTCGAGCTGCTCCTTCTTCCTTTGCCTCCATTTCCAGAAGCTGAGCAACAGGGTGACAAGATAGCCCTCCCTCTTGGGAACATTTATAAATGAAGAGCAAAACTCCTTTGGGATAGGCAAGCAGAGTTCTATGTGATATCATGGCTTGAGGTGTCCAAGTGACAGATGTGCCTTGGATTTGCCCAACATGAGGTAGTGGGCTATTTAGTAGGTGACATTTTTAAGCACTGATACAGCCCATGTCCTTTCCAGACAAAGGCTGTAGTGTGGTGAGTGTGGGCTTCTTCTCAGAAACAGAAAAGAGTTGTTTTCAGAGTGAGGTGAAATTTAAAGCCAGAATTTCAATATTTAAATATCTTGGAGCTTAGACTCTGATGGTAAACATGAAATATGATAGGTATATAGTATGTATGTGTGTATGTATATATAAAACACTATATAACTACAGATAGTACTTCTGTGGCAAAGGATAATTTCAGCTCCTTAAATGACTGCAAACCACATAGCTAAATCAATGCAGTGTTTCTTGAGTCTTGTCCGTGGACTGAAATTTCAGATGGCATGCATCTGAGATACTTTCTCATAGGAATTGCACAAGGCCTCTTGACTTGGGTTCCTTCTTACTTAACCCTCCCACCAGAGGTAGGTAGATCAGAACCTTGTGAACTGCCATTAATTAGTCATTTGCTTTCTAAGGGGCTTATCACAGCAATCTAGCACACATTCAAGATTATGCCTTTTCAGATGGCTAAAACACAGTTAGGAGCCTGCATCTTTTAATGAATCCCAAACGTTATTCCCTGTATTTTTACAGTATCCTCGCCCCCTACAATGTAACAACATTCAATAAACAAGAAAGTGCTGGTAGCATTTTAGAGATCTCAACTAATCTCCCAGCAAAGAAAAAATCACTGTTCAGAGGTTGTATTTAGTATAAAAAGCAGTAGAACATCCGAGAGACAGACGTGATTATCCTTGCCAGGTACCTACAAGGAGAGGTATTGATTTCTTCTGGAAGAAGTATACAGCTCTGCCCACAGATACACATGCTCACCCAGAGCTTCTGAAAACATAGCTTTTAATTCTTTGTAAACAATAGCATGGCACAAAATGAGATTTTTTTTTAAGCTGCAGCTATAAAAAAAGTTATTGTGCACATCAGTTTCAAATGAACTGACCTTTTGTTTTGCTGGGGATGGTGTGCCCCTTGTTATGAACTGACTCCATTTGCCCATGCAAATCAGCACAAAGCTAGGATATTATCAGGCAATGGCAAAATTAAGAGGTAGGTCAGATTTAATGGAAACATCTGTCATTAACCCTTTTACAGAGACTGCCTGGGGGAATCCTTGTAGATAAAAGCTGTTCTGAGCTGTCTTCTCTTGCTCTGCAGAGGTGCAGAGAGCTGACAGTTGTGGGGAACAAAGTCCACTCCGAGCAGACTCTAGAGGATCCTTTTCTGGATAAAACACAAGGCACGGTGTCTGTATGAGATGCTTTTAAAAAACAAAACAGAAGATGAAGGCAACACAAGTTGTCACTGATGTTAGTTTCTAGATTTTTCACCTGGAGACTCTGGTGGCTGTGTTTGCCCATTGAGGTTGCTGTCCTCCTCCTGGTCCCTTTGGATTAAACTAGACTGTTTACGTGCTGTGTTCTGAAAAAAAGGAACAGACAAAATCAGGAGGAAGGTTTGATATTTGTAGCTGTGCATGCCCATACGATATTTTTTGCCCATGTCGCACAATGACAAGGGAAGTGAAAGCCCTCAACAGCGCAGAGAGCTGGATAGTCAACGCCCATGGCCATTATTTTAAATTATCAGTGGATTTTTATTAAAAATATGAATTCATTAGTATTTGCAAGGAAATTAAAATCATAACTTTAAAAGATTTGAAAATGTGACTTACAAATTACACACATAACCACGAGGTGATTGATCTGTTTGCCGGCAGGAAAAGAGGGAAGGAAAACTTTCATAGGAAGCAAGAAAGCCAAGGCATAGTTTCTCATGCAAAAGTTACATTTGCTCACAGACTCACCCTAAAAATGACCATGGTCTTCCCTTGTTACATACTGTTATCCCACTGTTTGCTTCAGATGCTCCTATAAGGGTAACCCCTTCTCTCTGAGAATCTTCTTGTCTGTGTCCTGATCTTCGGGTTCATGCTGTCCACTGTCACTGTCCCCTCAGTCTTTCTGGAAGATAGGACACACAGACAAAACACAACTCTTCTATTTTGTCTGTACTTCATCTCCCTCTTAAGAAAGCATTAAGCTTAACTAACCAAAGACACATTGCAAAATGAGTGGGGGGGGGCATTGATTTGCTTGTTTTTGGCCTTCTGATGCAGCGTGTGACTTGCCTTTGTAGCACATGAGAGACACAGAGGGGTTTCTACACTCAGAATGAGATGCTGTGTAGCCCTCCTCAGACTGTGGAGTTAAGGTGAATTATCCTGAATATTACCTGAAGAGATAAAAGAGGTGGACACAGAGGAGAAATAGTAGATGCTGATTTGCCTTTTAAAAATACAATGCTCATTTTGTAAATTTTAACATTAATATATTTGAAAACTATTTGATTTTTAAAAAAACATCTAAATAACTTCAAGCCCCAGCCATAGACCTAAATCGGCATGAAATTAGTTCATATTGGGTTTCTATTAATCAGGACTTGGAATTGTCCTTTGAAAATGCTTTTCATCTCTGTTTCTCTCTGTCAGGTGGGCAAAGTGAGAAATTGTCCAGTGGGCTTTGCAGTAGCACTCACACATGTGCTTGTGGGTCAGCACATGGTGTGTAAGTGTGCGCACATGCACACTCAGTGGCTTCAGAGACGGATCCTACAGGAAGTGTTGAATTTGACACTGAACTATCCAGAGGAAAGGAGGGTACAGCCTGAGACTGTTCAGAAACGAGACTACACAGGTGACTAGATCCTGAACACTCTGTCATCCCCTCCTCCCACATCATAATGCTCGGGGCTCTGGGTCCCAGAGGCCAGTGTGACCTGCTTAGTTAATTGGGAAGGAAAGCAGACTGCGTACAGCTCCAGCTACCTTCTAATAGCTCCCAGCTCTGTGGCATTTATCAAGACCTGACTCTTTTTACCCTGGAAGTAAATCCTGTTTTCTCTCAGGAGTCTACGCACTCTATCCTCCGTTCACTCTCCACAGTAGCTCTACTCAGAACAACCAGAGAAGTTAATGTGAGAACTTTTAATATTTGGTTGAAACATCTTTTTATTTTACAAGAATGTTCATTGTCTTTTTGTTGTCAAGCTGTAGATCATTAAGTGCCTGGTGTATGGAGCTGAGTTTAGATCAGTGCAAGTGCCTCACAAGTTATGAAGTTCTGGCTTCGACATCAGCTGGGCGTGGTGGGGCATGGCTCTAATCCCAAAATTGAAGATGTGGAGGGAGGAAGACCAGGAGTTCAAAGTCATTCTCGGGTGCAGAGTGAGTACAAGGCCAGCCGGGGCTACACAAGACTTTGTCTCAAAGACAAAACACTAAACAGAATTGTCATAGCAAGACTAGCAATAAATGAATGTTCTATTCCTGGTGCATGGGCTAAGAGGTTGGTGTGCTGTTCTGAGTGGTAAAAGCTTCTCTTTTTAGTTTCTAATTTGGAGATGGACAGTGATTTCTTCATTCCATAGCCTGTGCACTGGTGATCAATAGTTTAGAGACGTGACCAGTGAGCTGGACCAAGGGACACTTACTGTGAGTTCATTGTCTTTGGTAATCAGAATACAAGCCTTGAACTCCCAGCAGTAGACACTTCTTTCTCAGGAGACTTATCTGAAGGAGATGAAACAGCATTCCTGGCCTCTGATCTGCCTGACTTAATCGGGGTTCTTGGAATGAACCTTGCTCTGCCATGATATCTGCCATCTGCAAACTGAAATAGTACATTGTCAGGTTAGCCATCACAGTGGTCAACTAGGACTCTTTTTAGCCCTTTGGCATTTCTGGCGTTCAATTTCTTGTTTGAGTATAGTCAGCCTCCTTTATTGCTGTTATAAAACACTCTGATCAAAACCAACTTAGGGGATGAGAGGGTTTATTTCAGCTTTCAGGTCACAGGCCATCATAGAGGGAAGTCAGGCTAGGAAGTGAAGCAGGAACACTGCTTGCTGGCTTGCTCACAGATATGCTCAGCTAGCTTTCTTATACAGCCCTGGCCTCCCTTGCCAGGGAATGGTGTCGCCCACTGTGGGCATGGTCCGCCTACATCAATTAATGATCCAGACAGTCTCCCACAGACATGCCCACAGGCCAGTCTTATCCGAAACTCCCTTCTCAGATGACTAAACTGTGTCAAATTGACAGTTAAAGTTAACTAGGGCATGCACACAGTGCAGAATATGGGCATCTCCATCTGTACTCTCCTCTTGCTTATGACCTACCCTTCCTTCTCTATAAGTAACAGTTCTAACCAGTCACTGACATGTTCTCCTTGATTTTGTTCACTGATCCCTCATAACAATGTCACAACCTCTCTCATTCTCTGACTTCTGCCTGTCCATGCTCACTTGACTTGCTCAGGGTTTCTTACTATGAAATGACATTTAACAATGCACATGTTGAATCTGAGTACCCTCTGCTTGGCTTAGCATTCCTCTTTCCACTTATGTTTTGAAGAGAAATTTCATATTTTCTTTGCTCTAATTCTGGTTGCCAGGATGGCTGAATGCCATTCCTGGAAGGGGTGTGTGTGTTAGAGCTGGCAAAGACAGGGCTGTTGGCACGGGGCGAGGAAGCCATTCCTGTGTCATGGAGATTTATCCACTCATTATTTAAATGACTGCTAGTCTCATAACCATCACTGACTATTTCTTGTGTGTGTGAGATCCATGCCCTGGGTACCACTCTAACCAAGGAGATATGTCCCCCTGTTTTGCCCAAGGAACTCCCAGCTGGGTATGTTGCAACTCCATCAATGGGAAAATTGTCATTTGGACAGCTAGTTCATTAGCAATAAGTAAAGAAGAAGGGAGTTTATTGCCATTTTCCCAGTGCTTTGAAGGAAGCTATGAGATCTTTGGAGGTAGCTAATAAGTGAGAGGGACAGATATAATCTGCTGTATCTGTCTTCTTATATACTCTGTGCCTGTAGGATTTTTGTTGACAAATTAGTTTGACAGGTTTTAAAAAGTTTGAAACCCATTGCCCTAGAAGAATAAATGTGTTAGCAGAAGTTTTTACTTATTTATTTAGTCTGTGTTTTTAGTGCCTCTTTTTTTGGAGGGGTCCAGTAAATGGCTTCACCCTTCCACTTTTCTCACTGAGCAATGGCAGTGATCTGTGGTTCCAAAGAGTGCTCAGCTTCTAAAACAGGAGGGTCGAGGCTCCCACTGCCCTGCTCCTTTGCTGTAGGTGGAAGCTATGGGCAAGACACTTAGCCACAAGACAGTGATCGTGGTCATGTGATTATGCCATTGTGAATTACAGATGAGGAAATATTCAGAGTGCCAAGTGCAAAGCCACCCCATAACCCCGAATTAACACAATCTGCTAAACAGAAAACAGAGTTTGTGTTCTAGAAAGATCAACTCAATGTCATGTCATATAAGGAAACATATGGGGTATGGTGATCTCATGAGAACAGTGGCAGCCTGCTTTATACAATGATATGATTTGGGGGACTTTTTTTTTTAATCATAGTTTTGTTGTTTAACTGAAATGCAGTGGAAGAAAAAAAATCACCATTTAAAGAACTCCCGTTGGTCATTTATTTAGCAACTTTAAGGATCTCTTTACAGAGTAAATTATGCTTCATTTTATGTTGTCTGGGTTTGAGTGTCTGAGATTTTCTTGGGGGTGGGGCTGTGGTACTGAGGAAGTAGGAACACAGAGTGATGGATTCTGAAATTCTGACATGAAGGGTGCAGCAGCGAGAGACCCAGACGTCAGCACACAAAGCACACTGCAGTGTTGCATGATGGGAGAATGGTGAACTGATCTGAGTTGCTGGGCCTTATGTCAAGAGGTTTATGGTAGGAACTGCAATGAGTAATCTCTGGTATTTTTATTTCACCGATTACTGGTCAAAATTTAAGGAAGGAAAGACATTTTTGTTTAAAAACTACACTTTCTTAAGAGTGTTACAAAGTCAGAATTTTACAGAGTGTTACAGCCAATGAATTTTACTCAGATAGCATCTGGTTGAAGGATGAATTAAAGACTGGCCACACACACACACACACACACACACACAAATAACAAAAACAGCAACAACAACAATATTTTACACCTGGACACAAACTAATTTCATATAACTTACAGCCTTTCCAGTTTTAGTGGAAGCAAATTTGATTTTTTTAAAAAATATGTACTTAGTTTTAAACTGTATATGTGTGTGTGAGTACTGGAATGTGTGTATGTGTGCTCACTGTGTGTAATCTGTCAGTGCCCATGGAGGCCTGAAGAGCATTTTCAGATTTTGTGGAGCTCGAGTTCCAGGAAGTTATGAGCTGTCAGATGGTGCTGGGACTTGAACCTGGCTTCTCTGCAAGAGTCACAAGTGTTCTTAACCACTGAGCCATCACTCCAGCCCCAAATAAAAACTTTAAAATAGTATGTGCAATGTGCTTTATAAACTTGTATCAGAATGTCCACAAGACCAGATATTATATACAATGAATATATGCCAGAGCATTTTTTAAAGTTGTAGTATGGACAGTGCATTTGATAGGTTAGTCTTCAATTAAATTACATTCTGGTGAATTCAAACAATTCTTACAAGAATGTTTACCCTCAAAATTAATTAGCTGTGAAGGAGTTAAAACAAAAATCAATAAAAAAAATTAGGAAACTTATGTTTTCAATTTAAACAAGTTAATTCTGGGTGTCAATTCCATGTTTCGGACAACTCACAACAACTGCATTGGATGTATAAGTTCACTATAGAAGATGCTATTAAATGAGTAGCCTAGGATTATACGTGTTGGTGTTAATATGACAGAAATTATACATCTTGTGGTGTTGCTTGTACTGTGATTTCATTTACTCTGAAATCCATTAAGGGGGGAGGAAGCAAATATTGGCTCACTTCTTCTCTGGGAGGCAGGCTGCAGGGCTTTGTAGGAGCACCATTCACTGTAGGATAGCAGCAGCTTCACTGGTTGAACAATTACACAGTTGCTTGGCAGTTTGAACTCCTCCTATTTCTACCCCCTTAACAATCAAAGATGTAGCCATCACCACTATTCCATCCACGGATCCTGGATGCAGAGAATCTCCGATGATGTTATTGTAGGTTGCTGAGCAGACATTCCCCACTGACTCCTGAGCTCTGGGTTTCTATCTGAGGCACTGACCCACTGTTGATACTCACTTTATATCTATCCAAATGGTTCAGCATGGGCTTCCTCTTTTGACTAAAGCTCACAACTTCTCCGATTTGTTCCTGTAAAGATTTGCTTACCAGAGGGTGTCATTAGGCCTTTAGTGGCATTCTTTGCCTACTGTGGTTAACTTGAACAAGATATAGTTACAGAGCCTCCCTTCACCTTGGTGAAATGGCTAGCCTGGTCACGTTGTCCAGAGCACACACTCACCACGGGCTTGCTGCACTGAAGAACCCAGAACCTATTTATAGGAGATGGAAAACACGGAAGATTTAAAACCTTCACCTGCCATTGTGAGTTGTGATTCTTTTCTACTTGATAGAAATATTTCAGCCTGGACTTTGGGACACAACGTACATTTCAACAAATTTCAAAGATATTTAGAGTAATGGTCCTGGCTCCCTTCCTTATCAACTCTTTCACTTTCCTGCCTCGGCGCCCGCAGCACGGGCAAGCACTGGAAGAAAATAAGCCTCTTAAACTCATAAACATACCTGCCTACCGTCTGGCAGGAGGCCCTGCAGTCTGGTGATCTCCTTAGTTACCCAGCAGAGAAGAGGAAAAACAAGAGCCCTGTGAAGATTCCGCATGCTGCCGCATCCCTGCCAGATGGCTATTAGCAAAACACGGACAAGTCTCCCTGGCTCCGCTTCCCCGCCGCAGGCACAACCGTAATGCTGGGGCAGTGGGCTTCCATTTGAAAGCAGCTTCAGCCTCGGAACTTCCCACGAACAAGCATCTCAGGATGATGGGAGCACGTGTCAACGTCACCAGAGACGCAGTTCACTGTAAACCCGCTGCCCTCTGGTTTTAGATATCTAGGAGTCTCCCTCAGAGAAATTATGGAGGGTTGGGGGTATGACATCATCACCTACTGATTTTTTGTCTGTCGCTATGGGCCACAGGACTAAAATTCTCCCAAGTTTGGCCTTTGGGCTGTCGACATCACATCGGAGCATGAAGAACACAGTCTAGGTAGCGCTGGGGGATTCTATTGGCTAAGTGTAAGGATACGTAAGCATTTTATAGAAACATCTTCCACTGCTTCGGTTCTCAGTGTCTGTCTGTGTGACTCACAATTCACTGGTCAGTTTAGATGGAAGCTGACAAAGGGCTTAGCTTGGTGATAAACTGCCTGTTTGTGGCTCTAGGCTCCCCCATCTCCGCAGCCCCCCTACCCCCCAAGAGTTGCTGACAAAGCATCCTCCTCTAAGGTGTCGCTTCAAGCCCTCACTCTTAATGACTCTCAAATCCACCTGGCTCCAGCTGGCCAAAGCTTTGCTGATTTGAGGGAAAGTTCTAGAAGAAACCCAATTCTTCTTTGTCGTACTTGACCCAGATTTTTTTTTTCATTATTTCTTCCTCTGCTTCCAAACCCTCCTCCTCCAGGTATAAAGATGGCAAGGTTTTCTACCTCCCTTCCTCCTGTTTACCACAGTGCTAGAGCTCAAACCCACACCCTTATCCATGTCAGGCACCCCTCCACCTGTTAGATTCAGTGTGAAATGTAGCATGAGTCTTAAAAGTTCTTATTAATAAAACAAACCTGGGCCAGGTATTGGGGTGAACACTGGAAGGTCAGAGAGACAGAACAAACCACAGCTTTCTCACCTCACCGGATCCTCAGCTGATCTTGTTTCCTCAGACTGGATGCCCCGAGCCCTCATCCAGAATGGGTCTCAGCTGAACTGCTGCTAGAAGCCTGAAAGCTTAACCAGCCACATGCTTCTCCAGGCCAAAGGCCTCTAGTTTCTGGTCCTCATGCCTTATATACCTTTCTGCTTTCTACCACCACTCCCTGGGATTGAAGGTGTGGCTTTCTGGGATTAAAGGTGTGTATCACCGTGCCTGGCCGTTTCCAATGTGGCCTTGAACTCACAGAGATCCAGAGGGATTTCTGTCTCTGGAATGCTAGGATTAAAGGCGTATGCTACCACTGCCTAACCTCTATGTTTAATATTGTGGCTGTCTTGTTCTCTGACCCCAGATAAGTTTATTAGCATACACAATATTTTGGGGAACACAATACCCCCACAGTGAAATGTCCCCCACAGGCTCATGTGTCTGCACACTTATTCTCCAGCAGGGGACGCTGTTTTGAAAAATTGTAGATTCTTTGGGAAGTGGAGCCTTGTTGACAGAAGTGGCGGTCAGTGGTGACAGATTTTAGGGTTTTGTAGCCCAGCCTTACTTCTTGTGTTCTCTCTGCTCTTGCACTGTGGACTTAACATGACCACCTGCCTCACATGCTTCCCACCGTGGCCTTCTTGCCTTGACTGACTTTATCCCTTAAACTGTGAACCCAAACGATCTCTTCCTGAAGTTGCTGTTGTCAGTTACATGGTCACAGGAGGGAGAAAAGTGCCCAACACACCACTGAGTTACACCTCTCTCCAGCACACATTTGGATCTAACCATAAGAAGCACAACTAAAGCCTAGAATTCAGGGACTTTTTAATATGTTCTTGGAACTCCACAGACCTCATCCATCATCAGATGTAGGCCAATCTCATCAGCCTCAGAGAATCAGCCTCATTAATAATCTCTGCTTAGTTTTATTTCAACCCAAACAACTGCATCAAGAAACCCCTAATCCTTTTTCTGTTCTTTGTGGACTTTCATATATTTCAAATACGGGAAGTCATAATGTGTGTCTTTTGTTACTAACCGAATCTAGATAGTGAAAGCCTTTAAACTTCGTTCATGTGGTTTGACATGTCACTACTCTGTGACTCTGTCATTGCCAACCCCTAGACACTGCATGGCTAGATCATGTTTTATTTATTCATTTATCAGTTGATGGGCACTGGGTCATTTTCTGTTTGAGGTGCTTAAGAACAATATGGTTATGAATGTTTTGCTACAAGTTTTCATATTGACAGAAATGTGGGTTTCTCTTGGGCGTATCCCCAAAAGCACGTTTTTGGGGGTATCTGGTGTCTCAGCTTTAATACTGTGAGGAACATAAGGACAGCTTTTCTGTCTGACTTGTGTTATCAGAGACACTGGTGTACTGCAGCCATGTGGAGCTTATATAGTGTACCAATTAGTTCCCACTCCTGAGTAATAAATGAGCATCAGATACAAATGGTCCCTGTCTTAGGTTTCCCTTTTAGGAATACTTTTGTCAAGTAATAATCAGAAAGTGTTTTTAAGAAAAAACAGCTATGTGATACCGTTTGCTATGATCTTCAATACCTTGATACTGTAATATGAGACTTCTTTGAGTTGTTACAAAATTATGCTGCCACATTTCAGTGTTTGGGAGTTAATGCTGTGAGTACACTATCTTATAAGAAATTGACTTGGATGGGGGCTGGAGAGATGGAGATCAGCAATTAAGAGCACTGGCTGCTCTTCAAGAGGACCTGGGTTCAATTCCCAGCACCCACATGGTGGCTCACAACTGTCTGTAACTTCAGTTCTAGGGGCCCTGACACCCTAACACAGACATATATGCCGGCAAAGCCAATGCATATAAAATAAAATTATTTAAAAAAAAGAAATTGACTTGGAAACAAAATAAGATAATGAGCAATAATTTCTCGTAGAAAACATTTAAGAAAGGTAATTACAGGAAGAAACAAATCATTGTCAGACACCAGGCTGTGGTGATTCAGTCTGGTGATACACAGATAGAAGCATGGAGATGAAGAAAGTGTCTGAAGGAGGTACTATAAGCCCTGGTAACTTCTTCCGACATCATTCAGGAATGCCCTCTCACTCTAGAGTAAGCTGTTTATGGAATGTTGGAGAATCATTAGTACATTAGAATTTCCCATTTTCCCAAACATGGAATAGCTGTACAGAATACTTTTCATTTTTTGTTGTTTTGTTTTTTCAGTGCTAGATGTCAAGTCCAATTTGCATGGTAAGCAAACATTTTACCACCGAGCTAACCCTCAGCCCCACTGTTTGTATAGTCTCCTCTTGCAGGTGCCCTGAGTTCTCTTTGGGGCTATTCAAACTCTGCGTGTATTAAATAAATTTTCCTGAGACAGATATATTATTAAATAGTCTGAATATCTATGAAAGAAACAGAGATAGATAGGTACTGGGTAGATAGATCATGGGTAGGTAGGTGGAAGTTAATGAAGAAAGAGAGAGAGATGATAGATGGGTTGATGATAGGTAGATACAAAAACAGAGAAATAAGTAGATAGAAGGAGATGGTGTATAGATAATGATAAATACACAAATATATAGTAGAAAGAAAGATGATAGAAAGGTAGAAATGATAGATAGGAAGACAGAAATAGATGATAGAAAGGCAGATAGATGGATAGTTAATAGAGAGATGGGTAGATGACCGAGTCATTGATACATAGGTAAGCAGATAGATGGATAAATGATAGACAGGACCATTTCTTCCCTGCTCTCCAGGCTGTTAATCTATCCCAGAAAGCTTCCCTGCAGCATGACCTCAACCCTGGATGAAGAGAGGATTTCATAAGTGTGGCCAGTGAGATGCTGTCTTCTTCCATGGGGTCAGTGAGATACTGTCTTTTACTACATCTTAGGGTGGCCATCTGCTCACCCTACTGAAACTCTTGAGGTATTTTACAAACTAAAAAAAATTTTATTCATACTTCCCAAGGGAAAAAATGAAGGAAAGGAAAGATGTATGTCTGGAGATATAGCCAGATACATTCTTATTTATATTTTAGTTTTTTTTTAAACATAAACTTTTTCTATGAAATTGAGTCCCAAGATGAAGTAGCCTTTATTTTTACTTTTGCATAGTTAAGTTGACTTTCCTAGTTGTGTGCACTGTCATAACTCCTGCATATTTTTATGTCAAATTAAAGAGAAATACTTGAACTCCACTACTTACCTCAAGTTCAATATTGAGGACACAGACTGATGCATCCTGGAAATTAATCAGACTTTGCCACCTCCCAGGTGACCCTCACTTGCTTTTCAAAAGCCAGATTTGAATTTCAGGCCTACATTCCTTCACACTGTTATCGTAAATCGACAACATCTGGAAACAGAAAGACAAACAAACAAACAAGCAAACAGTTCTTCTTGTAGCTTCTCAGAACCGATTTCCTTTCCAGCCCCTCAGAATGCAGAAGCAGCGCACTTAACTTTGACATCACTCCTGCCTTTTTTTTTCCTATCCTGATTGCCTGCCCCTCCCCTCTGCAGTTCCTTCCCTGCCTCACGTGTGCCTATTACCCTCAGGCTTTGACCTTGGGCAGACTGTGAGCACCAAGTCAGGAGGAACAATGTAGTTCAGGCCAGATAAAATAAATCTCTCATTTCCTGTCAAGGGACTGAGCCAAAAGCAATGATGAGAGACAGGGGCAAACCGTGCAACCTGAAACACAGACACTAGGGATTTTTGCAACCACAGGCCTGCCTCAGACGCTGACAGCAAAACCCCAAACAGCCTGGTGACAGCAGACACATAATAGCTATGGAATTAACGTAAACACATAGGGCACCAGCGCAGTTCCCTGGCCGTCCGCACAGCAAGCTTGAAGTGCCAGAAGACTTCTGTGAAAAGTCTCCAACCTGTGAAGGAGTCCCCTGGATGGGGTGAGAATTTCATAAACCCGATGAAGCCACCTTTGTAATGGAAAACATGAACACAAATTCTGCCTATTGTGTGTTCTGCATATTTGCAAACAGCCCTAGGAAGGACCTCCATGTTCACTTCAGACGTAGGTAGTGATAATAGGTTTTCACTGTTGCTGAAGAACCGACAGTCCATGTGATGAGCAGACACCAGGGAAGTGTCTGCTGTCTATGGGTGTTGCTGGAAGTGGTTCTAATCCTTTAAATCAGTGTCTGTGCGAACATTGCTGGATCCTCTTTCTCTAAGTGAGGAGTCCAAGGTAGCTCACCTGAGGTGTGGGCTTTCCAGATGCCAGGCAGCGCACCCGTTCCTTCTGTTACTAGATTTTACTGTGTGCATGGCCACAGTCACTAGGGCTGAGTATTATATTCCTGATGTCAGCCCCTGCTCATATATATATATATATATATATATAT
>CABHPH010022902.1:0-12019 GCA_902168325.1 Peromyscus nudipes | reverse complement strand
TTTTTTAAAAAACAAAACAAAACAAAACAAAACCAAAAACGGTAGCCAGATATTAGCGTAAAGATCGGAGAGACCAAAGAACAAGCCACTGCCAACGTCTATCCTCCCCAACTCTGCCAAGCCTCTCTTGGAAAGCCTCTGAGTCCTCAGCCCAAAGAGCTCTCTAGCTGAAAAGAGACTCAGTTCCTGTCTCCTCAAGCCTTTATATACCTTTCCCCACCCAATCAGATCACTTCCTTGCTGGTGCTGGAATTTAAGGCATGTGATTCTCAAGGACTGGGATTAAAGGTGTGGCCACCACTGCCTGGCTTGGTTCTCACATAGATTGAATCATTCTCCTTTAGTCCAGGGTGGCTTGGAACTCACAACTCCAGACACATGTGGTTTGCTCTGCCCTCTGATCCTCAGGCAAGCTTGATTTGATATGCAATAGATCATTACATCTCCCCCCCCCTTTTTTTTTTGTCGGTCTAAAATAATACAAGAAGGTAATAACTAATAGAAGAAAAACTACATACATAAGTATATTTAGTATATACAGTTAATAATTACATTAACAATGTCCAGACCATAAACATTTGACAAATTCAGAGATAATACTCCATCATTTATCCTATTTTGGTGAGTGCAAACTGTTGTGCCTAAATCACTTTCTATCCTAACTTGTCTTACCAACCCAAAACTTTCTTTGGATGTCTTTTGATCTTATACACTTTAAATCTCTTTCAATGAGATTATTTTCTGAGTTTGTTAACAAGGAAAACTAGAACTCACACTATCTAATGTTCAACTCCCTGAGAGACCTGAGAAGGAAATAATATTAACTGAGTAATCAGGAAGTGCAAACAAATTACTTCCACAAATGTGACAAATGACAGGAGCAGCTTACTGCCTGGACAGTCACCCAGGTTTCCCCTTCAGCATTGGGGTATCCATCTTCGACCTTTTAGTTTCAAATTTTCTTTTTTATTATTAATGTGTTTTCATGCCTGTGATATGTGTTTGGGGCACACACAGGTCGAGGTCAGAGGAGGACTTTGTGGAGTCAGTTCTCCTCTGTTTTCTTTATGTGAGTTCCAGGGTCTGACCTTAGATCATCAGGCTTGCTTGTTAATCATCTTACCTGTTGAGCCATGGTGATGACCCCTAAATTCAATGATTTGTGCTATCTAGTATTATAAATAAAACTGCTGATTCATACCGTAATTTTATTAAACTGTTTTTCATTTTATTTTTAAGAGTCTCACTGTTCAGCCCTGGATGGGATAGAACTTATTGTGTGGGACAATCTAGCCCTGATTTTGTGGCAATCCTTTTTGCCACAGCCACCAGAAGAGATACCCAGCAATCAGTTTAAATTTTTAAGAGAATTCAAAATTGTTTTCTACAGTAGTTACATGATTTCATTTGCCACTGGGCAATTCAAAATGTTTCTACTTTCTCTGCATTTGCTGCGACACTTGGTTTTTGATTTTTAGTTTTTTGTTTGTTTTATGTTTTCTGATTTATTGCCAGGCAGTGGTGGTGCACATCTTTAATCTCAGGAGGCAGAGGTCAGCAGATCTCTGTGAGTTAGAAGCCTGCCTGGTCTACTGAGTAAGTTCCAGGACAGTTATAGCTACACAGAGAAACCTTGTCTCAAAAAACAGAAATTTAGGAGCTATGCATAGTTAGCCGTACCTTTAATCACAGCTGAGCTGAGTATAGTGAGCAGTACCTTTAGTCCCAGCTCTTGGAAGGCAGAGGCAGGCAGATCTCTGAGTTTGAGGACAGCCAGGGCTACACAGATAAACCCTGTCTCTAAATAAATAAATAAGACCATCCTCACAAGGTTTGTGAGTTATGAGGCCAAACTGACTCCAGAGTGAGGAGATCTGGTCTTAAATCAATCAGTCAATCAATCAATCAATTCATTCATTAAAAATAAGGACCATTCCAAATGGTACATCCTCACTTTTTCCCTTTAGGGGATCAAGCCTAGGGTCTCACATACAGGCTAGGCAAGTACTCTACTGTTGAGCCACACCCTTAGCCTTACCACCTACATATTTTTTTAACATTTGACAGAAGAAAGTACCATTCTGGCACTGTTTCTTCACCACCATAGTTTGTGGTTAACCTGGTGGTAATTTGTTCATTGAGACACTACAGTTAGTAGAGCATCCAAGTGAATCCATTAACCAAGCTTTCTGAAAGCAGCTAACACCTTCTATCCTATAGTGTAGAGCAACCATATTCTGCGGCTTTGTTGATTTTATTCCTTGTGACCGGCGTGTAGTATTAAAAATCAAATGGGTTTACCACTGTTTCTCCCACGCCCCCGTTCTGGGGTGACATCACTTTACCCATAGATTAGCGCATTTCTCGACCCTCAGAGAAGATTTTGCAGTGGATGGTGATTAACACAGAGCCCCTCAACTGGGCAACACATGGAGGATACAAGACTTTAGAGTTCTCAGCCCTAAATGGGACATCTATATCATACTCACTGGCTCCCTTCAAGGCTCAGGGATCATAATGGAAGCAGGGGTAGAAGACTGTAAGATCCAGATGTGGTGGTATTGTGTTCCCCCAAATACTGTGCACCCTAGTAAACTTATCTGGGGTCAGAGAACAGACAGCCACTAGATATAGAGGCCAGAAAATGGTGGCACACATGCCTTTAATCCTAGCATTCTGGAGGCAGAGATCCATCCGGATCTCTGTGAGTTCAAAGCCACACTGGAAACAGCCAGGCATGGTGACACATGCCTTTAATCCCAGGAAGTGATGGCAAGAAACAGAAAGGTATATAAGGCGTGAGGACCAGGAACTAGAGCCTGGTTAAGCTTTCAGGCTTTCGAGAAGCAGTTCAGCTGAGATCCATTTGGATGAGAACTCAGAGGCTTCCAGTATGGGGAAACAGGATCAGCTGAGGAATTGGCAAGGTGAGGTGGCTGTGGCTTGCTCTGTCTCTCTAACCTTCCAGCGTTCACCCCAATACCTGGCTTCAGGTTTGTTTTTATTGATAAGACCTTTTAAGATTCGTGCTACATCCAGAGGCTGTGGAGGACTACATGGAAAGAGTTTCCTGGACACAACTGGGTATTTACAAGTAGGAACTCACAGTGGTTGTCACAGCATGCACAAGACCTGACCAAGAACAAGCATAGACAAGAATTTCAGCCTGGAGCGGGAAGGAGGTCAAGAAGTCCCACCTCTAGCTGAAGAGCTGACAATTGATAGCTGCTGGCAGAGAAAGTTTGTCTTTTTTAAAGGTATGGCTTCTGGCAGGTCGACCACATTCCAGTGGATGCCCCACACTCAGAAGTATGTGGGCAACACAAATTGGGCTTGGTGGGCTATTTAAAAAAAAAAGAGGAGCTAGAGAGATGGCTCAGTGGTTTAGAGCGCTTGTTAATCTTATAGAGGACCTGGTTTTGATTTCCAGCATCCACATGGTGGCTCACAACCATCCATAACTCCAGTTCCAGGGAATTTGACACCCTCTTCTGACCCCTATGGGCACCAGGCATGTATATGGTACACTTACTTACATGCAAGTAAAACACTCATTCACATAAAAATAAAATAAATCCAATTCCTGGGATCACAGGCCTGTGCTACCACATGTGGTGATATTTTATTTGTACTCTAACAAATAAAGCTTGCCTGGGGATCAGAGGATAAAGCCAGCCCCTATAGTAAATATAGAGGTCAAACAGTGGTAGCACACGCCTTTAATCCTAGCATTCGGGAGACAGAGATTCATCTGGATCTCTGTGAGTTCAAGGCCACACTCAGAACAGAGCCAGGCATGGTGGCACATGCCTTTAATCCCTGCACTAGTTAACCATGGAGGTCTGGAGGTCTGTACAGATGGACAGGAAATG
Source organism: Peromyscus nudipes (assembly GCA_902168325.1). NCBI lineage: Eukaryota > Metazoa > Chordata > Mammalia > Rodentia > Cricetidae > Peromyscus > Peromyscus nudipes. The sequence continues at coordinate 8,147 of CABHPH010022902.1, read as the reverse complement.
ACAGAGCTTAGCGGAAAAAGGAAGTAATGTAGCTGGGCAGAGAGAGGAAGGAAGATGGCAGGGCACAGACAAGATATAGACGTGAGTATACAGGAAGTAGCTTTCTCTTGGGCTGAGGATTTTTTAACGGTAAGAACTTATGGCTGGCTTGTTCTATTCCTTTGATCTCTCAGCTTTCACCCCAATATCTGACTCCGGGTTTTTTTTATTAATAAAACCGTTTAGCAATTCGTGTTACAGCTACACTTGGCCTATTTGTTTGTTTTATTTTTAAAGAGGACATAAGTTGGGGGAGGTATGGAGGTGGGGGTGGATATGGCCAGAGTTAGGGGGATGAATGTAAGGTGAATATCATCAAAACACATTACATGAAACGGGCCATGATGGCTCACACTTTTAATCCCAGCACTCAGGAGGCTGAGGCAGGCGGATCTCTGAGTTCAGGGCCAGACTGGTCTACAGAGCGAGTCCCAGGACAGCCAGAGCTACCTTGTCTGAAAAAAACAAGAAACAAAACACATTGCAAGAAATTCTCAAAGAGTTAATAAAAACACATTTTAAAACAAGTGACAGATGAGGTGATGATTATTTGATTCTGTGTGTAACTTCAGTTTGATGCTTTGTGGGTTTGGAGGAAATCTAAATAGAATCATTCTAAGTGAAAAAATAGTTTGAGATTCTTGCAAAATCATTTGGAAGACCCATTCCCCATTACTCCCCTTCCCAAACTTCCAGTAATTTTAAAATCTGGTCATGTGTGTGTGTTCCTTGACTGCTGCTCAAATCAGCATTTACCCCTTTGCTTGTTTAATTCTGACTCAGCCGCCTTTTACACCACCAGTTCAGTTAGTTTACTTCTTTCTTCTCTAGTGCTGGCATTGATCTATTGGGCAAAGTACCAGCCTTGTACTCCCTGTACTGTGGGACAAGGCTAGTCCACTCATTTCTTTTCCCTGTCCTTTCCAAACTCCCAATATTCATTATAATTAGGGTCTCTCGGGGCCTGAAACCATTGGGGTTTTTTGATATGAACACAGAACCACAAAATGCTAAGATTTAAGGGACACAGAGGAAAGCAAAGACCAGAGAGATTAGAGGGCTTGTCTGGAGTTGATGAGTAGCAGATCAGGAATGAGAAGTTATGGCTACCAATTCTTGGACCAGATGCCTTTCCTCCATATGCCTCTCTTCATTGGCAAAAGCCCATACTGGTGACTGATACCAGACAGAGCAATGAAGAGATTGTGTTCTGAGAATTCGAACATGTGGTTAAGTCCATATCCAGAAAGGGCCCTCAACCCCATCTATATGGTCTAAAGCTGATAAATGTGCCTTTCTTAGAGCAGAGTGTACGCATCAAGGCCAAGGGCAAACAGTCTTGCTGAGACTTCATTCAGCCGGCCCCAAACTATTGATCCTGTCTTCTCTTTTATTGTCTTCACACCATCACTTACCAGCAACAGTTATTCTATATTCTTATTAATTTATTGTCAGTGTTAGACACTAGAATATAAACTCCTGGGGAGTAGAGGCTTTGTTTGTGATGGCCATGGCTGCTGAGTCCCAAGTATCTGAAACGATGCTGTGGAAGGAACAGTCATGAATAAAATATGTACTGACTCCAGGGCACCATGCTATTAAACCAACAGCAACAATTATCAAGAATATATAAGCCGTGGACCTGACAGGTAAGACCTTAACTAAAGCTTCACTGTCTAATACAGTAGCCACCAGTTCTATGTAGTTATTAAGGACTTGAGATGTGGCTAATGTGAATAAAAATGAGCTTCACTGGAAGAACTGGCCCTGCCCTTCACCAAGTGCAGCGATTCAGAGAATGGGCCCTGCACCTTGCCTGAGCAAAACAGTAGAGCTGTCCCTGGTAGTGTGAGTGTGGGTGAGCTGGACTCAAGGGGGTGAGAGCCGAGGAACCGACAGCCCACTCCTTGCTGTCCGCTACACTGGGTGAGCTAGACGGGGCAGTGCCAGAGAGCTTGCCTGGGTGGTGATGATGAGGGAAAGCTGGCAGGCTGACTGACCCAGCTACCACGCAGGCCCAGAACCATGCCTATGAGTTGGAACCCAACATCCACCTCATCTGTAAACTGCTGGAGCGTGTGAAGGGGATGAATCTACAGATCCAAAGCTACAGGATCGCCAAGACACAGGCAACAACAGGATGTCCAAGAAGAGTCCCTGTGAGGGCCTAGTATCAAGGGTGTAACAGAAGCCAGAGGCCTCAGACCAGACCCGTGACTCATTGCAATGGACACTTACAAGTAAAGACATATGGACAAAAGGGTACACTGTGTGACTCACTGGACCACACTGCAGCTTCCATGCTGAGATCTTTTTTTGTTTTTGTTTTTGTTTTTGCTGTTGTTGTTATTTGTTTTGTTTTTCAGTTTCACTTTTTATATTTTGTTTTTCAGGGGATGGGGGAGGTTGCAAGGGCAGAGGGCAGAAGCAAGGGGATGGGGAGATGAGTGGGATCAGGATGCATGATGTGAAATGCACAAAGAATCAGTAAAAAGTTTAACAAAAAAAAAAAAAGAGCTTCGCTTTCTTGGATGTGACCTCAAGTCTTCCAGGCATGGCATGCGTCCAGGTTTCACTCTGTTGCTGTGATAAAATACCCTTACCAAAAAAGGTTGACTTTGGCTCGTGCTTCCAGGCTACAGTCCGTTACCGTGGGTAAGATATGGTAGCAGGGGCTTGACATGGGTTACATCACACCCAGTCAAGAGTCGAAAGAAAGGAATGTGTAGTCCTCCGCTGGCTTTCTCTACTCTTAAAGACTCCAGGGCTCCAAACCAGAGAAAGGTGCTGCCCGCCTTCAGGCTGGGACTTTCCATATCAGCTAAGGCAATCCAAACTATCTCCCATACACATGCTCACAGGTCAACTTGATGTAGCCAGTCCCTCACTGAGACTCTCTTCCCAGGTGGGTCTAGCTTGTGTCAAGTGGACAAACCTGCCATCACAGACAGATGGTTTTGTCTACCCTTTCCAGCCTGATCTGAATATATCTCCCTCCCCTCTGAAGGCCCATCTGCTCTCCTTCCCTCTTTCTCTCCCTCCCTCCTTCTTCCCTTCCTCTCCCTCCCTCTCTCTCTCCCTTCTCTTGTTTTGTCTTTCCTTCCATGTTGGGGATTAAACTTCAGAGCCCTACATTAGCTAGACAAGTTCTCTACCACTGGCCCACACCCCCAAACCCTCAGTTCTTGGTTTATATTTTAGCTGTAGCTTCCACAAACAAATTGCCTCACGTATGGCAATCTGTTGGGGGATTGTCATTGCTTTCTTCATTTATGACACATTGTCTTTCCAAGCTTCCATGTTCATTCTTCTTCCTGAAGAACTGATCACTGGGAACAACCAGACTTTCAGGAACACTTTGATGATGGTCTGAGTGTTGCTGGCCCACGGCTCACATACTACTGGGCGGTCAATGGACAAGGAGCTTCTCAGCAAAAAATGCTGCTGAGCCAGACCTAGTGGCACGCATCCATGTAACTCCGGCACTTGGGAGAATGAGGCAGGAGATTTGATGTGAGGTTTGAGGGTAGACTGCACTACATAGTGAGTTCAAAGTCAGCCTGGGCTACATAGCAAGACCCTGTATCAAACAAAACAATGCAAAATGAAAGAGAGAGAGAGAGAGAGAGAGAGAGAGAGAGAGAGAGAGAGAGAGAGCGCAAGCTTGAGATTGCTGTGACTCCGTTCCTGCTGGAAAAATGCAGTGTTCAACATCTAAGGAACACTAGCCGTCATTCAGTAAGTGTCCTTTGCTCCCTGAAACACAAGCTACAGGTCTGTGTTCTGTAACAAGTATAATGTGTTTATGAAGATGTGCATGAAAAATTGTTGGGATTATCTTTTCAGTGCTCCTTTAGTGTATAGTTAGACTCCTGCCAGCCCTGGGCTCCTCCAAGTATTTAGGAATGGCTTGCTCGGCAGTCTTCCAAAGTTTCCTCTGATATTCCAGTGGCCCCACTATGGAAGTGCTGAGCATCTAAGAGCATGGGAGCCCCCTGAGCATCTAAGAGCATGGGAGCCCCCTGAGCATCTAAGGGCATGGGAGCCCCCTGAGCATAGTGCAAACTCAGAAAATATTTATAGTGTCACTTGATTTATGACAGGTATGAACTTTCACATTTCTTTTTTGTTGTTGTTTTTTGTTTGTTTGTTTTTTGTTTTTTCAAGACAGGGTTTCTCTGTGTAGTTTTGGAGCCTGTCCTGGAACTCGCTCTGTAGACCAGGATGGTCTCGAACTCACAGATCCGCCTGGCTCTGCCTCCCGAGTGCTGGGATTAAAGGTGTGCACCACCACTGCCCTGCCGAACTTTCACATTTCTTACAATAAAGCCAAGGAGCCTGTTACATGAAACTATATTACATGAGAATAGCAAATAAACAGTGACAGATCACAGAATTTCAACTTTGGTCTTAAGCTAAAAGCTATTTGGGTTAGGGATGTAACTCAGTTGATAGAATATCTGCCTGCCATTCATGAAGCCAAGGGTTTAACCCCCAGTGCCACATAACCTGGACATGGTCGTACATACTGTAACCCCAGAACTCGGGATAGAGAAAGGAGAATCAGAAGCTCAAGGTCATCTTCGACTACAAGCAAACAACTTAAGTTTAACTGAATTCTTCATTTAAAAAAAGATATAATTCAACTGTTTTGACTCCTCTTTGGGGTCATATGACCACATGTAGATGGATTAGCCGTATTTCTGACTTTTTAATGTTTTTAAATACCAAAAAGACATAGGATGGCTCCTCCCTTGGGAGATGTGAGATGCAGTTTGCAATATGCTCCACATTCAAAATAATGTGAGATTAAAAATTAGCCTCAATTTCTTCTAATACTCTGAAAATGGTTTGTAGCCTTAAATGCCACTATGTCTTAGGCTGTTTGTGCTGTTATTACAAAATATCAATGAGTTTAAATTATAGAAATTTATTTCTCATCATTTAGGAAAATCCAGGATCAAGATTCCAACAGATCTGGTGACGACTTCCAAGATGATGCCTTATGCTGCATCCTCTGGGGTGGACAGCCCAAACAGAAGACACCCAATTCCTGTGATGATACCTCAGAAGTAGAGCACTTGCTTCACAGACAGAAGGCCCTAGGCTCAATTCCCGGGAAGGGCGGGGAGTAAAGAAAGTCTCTTCTAGAACGGCATAGATTCTGTCAAACTCGCTTTTGTTTTCAATCGAACTTATGTTTTGTACTTATGTAGCCCAGCTGCAAGCCTCGAGTGAGCAAGCCAGTCGGCAGCATTCCTCCATGGCCTCTGCTTCAGTTCCAGCTTCCTGCCTTGAGTTCCTGCCCTAATGTCCTTTAGTGATGGAATGTGACCGGAGAGTTGTAAACTGAAATAAACCCTTTCTTCTCCAAGCTGCTGTTGGTCATGGTGTTTTATCACAACAATAGAAACCCTAACTAAGACAGTGACCAATTGCCAAATAGCATATGGCTTTCTTCATGATACTTACAACTTTGTACCCGGCTCCTATCCAACTGTTATCTCAAATGAGCTACCTGAACAGCCAGCATAGAAAAGCTCTCTGAAATGTTTGCAGTGGCTTGGGGATACCCTTATCAGGCTTCAGAGATGACCCCTAGGGATTTTAAGCCTTAAAGTAGTTTTTTGAACATGAGTTGTTATGGAAACATTTCTTTTTCTTTTTCTTCTTCTCCAGGGTTAGAAACAGATTTTAAGGCAACAGACTTCCAAATGTTTGACCTGCTCACCTACAAGAGAGGCATCCCTCAACCCAAAGCATTACCTCTGCTTTTCTCTTTTCAAGGACAAGCAAAATGGAAGTGGTGGGGCTCCATCCTACCTCTCATCATTCCAGTTGAAAATTCTCCAATTATTCAAGCACAAAAATAAAAACCATCAATGAACAAAGCCATTGGGGAACACCGGTATCCACTATAAAGCGATCCTCTCACAAACCATGGTACAGGCATGGGTGATCAAAAGTGGACCAGGTGAGATCTTCCCATGATCCCAAAGGAGAGGCACTCAAGCAATGGAGATGTTCATGAGATGCTGGAGGCAAGAGACAGTAACCAGAATATCCGGGCCTTCTATAGACAGATACACAATGACTTTGTGACGAGGCAAACCGTGCCCTGCGAGGCCCAACTGACACAAACCAGAAGAAGATTTTCCACTGCTCTCCGCAGAAAGACCTTACCATCTGTCACGTCCGGATATTTCCAGCCACACTTTTGTACAGGAATTACCACAGTGTCAACAGTATCATACTTGACTACAAAGGACAACAGTGACAAATCTCAGGGCCCTTTGAATCTGAAGATAGCGTCGTTAACTACTGTGAATGCCAGAGGGTTTTTTTTTGTTGTTGTTGTCAACAGAGCTTCTTGAGTTATTTATGCCTGCAGCGACTTGTATTTGATCACTCCCGCCCCTTTTAGCTGCTTCCCTGAGATGTGTCATAAGGAAAGTGAGAGTGTTGTCAGCAGCAACATGTCCTACACTCTCTAAAGGACCATTGGAACTGGAGCTCCCAACTACAAGACCCTACCTCTCACTCTGTTAACCTTGATCCACTTTGGCCTGTCTCCGTGACTCCCTGGGGATGTTATCAATGCCAGAGAGTCCTATCTCATTCTTCCTTCTGGAAATCCTGACAGTCTTCCAAGAGAATAAATCACTCTCTGATTTATTCCTGTAAGAATTTTTGAGGAACCTGCACAAGGAGGCTATTGTATGCATATACAAATAAATGACACAATTCAATGGTTTAATGCTATCTGCCAAGTTAAACTACTGCCGAGCAGCTGTGCACATTGAAAATGATGCTTGGCACAACTGGAGATCCATAAATCATCAGCTGCATACTTTCATCCAATTAAGGAAGTGAAATAAGTACAAAAAAAAATCTACAAATTGAGACGTGTGTAAAGACATGGATGAAACTGTCATTCTGCTCTGGATGCACAAATAAATAAGATTTAAAAAAAAAAAAAACTGACTCCTTGTTTTGTTAACACTGAAACTAGAATTTCTTGTCGAGGGGCCCGGTGTTTTTGGCCTTTCAAATCCTGGCACAAAATGGTGTTTCCAGGAGGAGTTGTTTCAGGCTTGTAGCTTTGTCTCTGTGAAAGTAACAGGGCTAAGTAGAAGTGACAACTCACCCTGACAAGCAATCATTCTTAGAAACAAGTGGGGAAGGTCAACATTTTAAGGTTCTCTTGAGAAAAAGACAGCCAAGCTCTAGGTTTAGGGACTGTCCCTATGCAGTCAGCATTTTCTTTTGTCTCACCCACGGCCGGTCAGATGAGATCAACAGCCAATGCCTCCGTTCAGCTTCTGTGGGTGCTGATCACGGAGGGATAGCTACAGAGGATGAGTCTGACTGAGATGAGCAGAAACAACATGGGAACACTGTAACAGAGGGTGCCCAAGCATGCTGGTTTGTTAGATCTGGGGATGTTTCTAGAATGTTGGAGGTTTAATGCTAAAATGAAAAACAAAAACCATACATGATGGCAATGAAAAATGATCAAACCTCTCAGCTGGTTTTTTTTTTAAGATTGTATAGGAAACCTGAATTATCTAAACAAGTGATACATCAAACTCAGCAGTTCTGTTTCCAACAACCACTATGATGATGGCCACAGGTGCTTTTGACGGAGTTTCTGATGGGTACTCAGTGCAGTGGAGAATTTATGTTTAGAACAATCATAAAATCCTTGACTTGAGTCAAAAGGAATTTGTGACTACTTGTTAGTTTAAACCTACTGCTTTTAGGTACTTTCCTAACCCAGGACTACAGGTGTGCAACTTTTTGCCAAAGCACCGAGGTGACGTTGAAACAGTGATGGCCAGGAGAACAGCCTTTACATTCCTATCCCATCTGCCCTCCAGGACTCCTCAAAGCAATTGAGTTTGATGTTGAGGTGATGATATCAGATTCCTCATGAGTTTCATGGGGTGAGAACTACATGCAAAGCAGTTGTAGTAGTTTAAAAGAGAGAGAAAGAGCCTGCACGAGAGGATGAGGTTGTGGCTCAGTGGTAGAGTGTGCATTCAGCATGCATCAGGCCAGGGTTTAATCTGTACACACACACACACACACACACACACACACACACA
>CABHPH010022897.1:15663-45171 GCA_902168325.1 Peromyscus nudipes | reverse complement strand
AGCCCAATCTGGTTCTAATTACTTGTACTTTAGTTGAACTTTGGCGTTTCCTTTGACTTTCTCCCCTATGTATGTGAGCCGAGCTGTGGGCTTTGCGATCCTGCAGAGAATCTTCTGAAAAGTGGGGCGGGGGAAGGGGGGCGCGTTCAGATCGGCTCTCTGGTGCCAACAAAAATCCAACCTAACTGGATGTTTTGACCAAATGCAACTTCGCCATTCGCCCTTAATTAGTTGCAGTGAGTCCTACGCCGACCCCAGATCTAGGCTCCAAACTCTCCAGGGGCTGTGCAGGAAATGCCTTTTGCTTTGCAGCCCCTTTTTCACGCAAGTATCAGCTGCCCAGAGGCTGCATTAAAATACTGTCTCAATCAGAAGGTCCTAGTAAAGAGGCAGGCCTTTCATGATGCCTGATACCTGCCTGCCTCTAATCAAGCCGAATATAGAATCCTGTAATCTGTCAACAGGGGCTAGTGGGCTGTAAATTAGCTCTCACAAAGGCCAAAGAATCTACTGAGCTCTTAAATGCACTATCTGCTCCTTAATCTAACCTTTAGAAAAATGCCAAGCACGAAAGGAATTGTGAAGCAGCTATTGTTGGAGACATTCTGTGTGTTTAAGGGGACACTCATGTGCTTTGTTGACAACAGGACACTTATACTGTGTTTTCCCAGGTGAGTCCAGTTATTGACTGCAACACCCACGTAACAGGCAGCTATGTTTGGGTTTTTCTTTTGTTTTGTTTTAAGGTTTTTCTTTTTTGCTTTATTTGGAGACCAAGCCAACCCCTAGGGCTATGGCAGTGTTTAAGAAGCTGCCTCAGTGGTGGTACTGGTTCTGTTTCTGTGCTGGTCCAATGGGTGTGGGCTTTTTTCCTGGGCAGGCTAGGTGTACAGGCAGGATCCCTGCGCTGGTCCCTGCACCTCAGTAGCCTGCTGCCAGTCCCTGTGGGAGAGAGGCAAAAACTGACAGCCAGGGTTTGAACCTTTTCCAACAACTTGAGGGTGTGATTTTGTGTCTGTTAGAGCTAGTTTCTAGCTGCTGCTTTGGGATGGTCTTTGCTTTCCTCTGTCTCTATTGTGTTGAGATTCCTTTTGGTTTTGGTTGTGTGTGATCAGTTAATGAAAGGTGGGCTTGGGAAGTGGCCTTTCACCACAGACTGGCTAAAAAGTCACAAGTTGAAGGCCGATGCCAGCTCTCTTAGCTGTGAGGTGCTACTGCTGTGGGCCATGCTTTCAGGAACATTAATAGGAAAGAAGGAGGCTGAGACAGCAGGATCAAGAGTTCTAAGCCAGCCTTAGCAAAATAGTGAATTTAAGGCTAGCCTGAGCTACATAGCAGAGTCTGTCTCAAAACAAACAAACAAGCAAAAAATAAAAACAACAACAAACCCATATTGGATGGAAGAAAGGAAAGGGAGGAGGAAGGAAAGAAGGGCAAGGCCAACCAGCCTGTGAATGCTGTGGTAGTGACAAGGTTTCACAGACTCTCAGTGAAAGTTTGGCTCCAACTTAGTTCTCAACAGCCCCAGTCGCCAAGATACATTATTCCCAAGCAGGGCTGTCAGCCTCTTTCCTACGTGACTGTGGGCCCAGACATCCCTCGGCTACACAGCCAGGCTCCCCGACTCTGCCCATACCATAGCAAAGAAGCCAACAGCTACTCTGCAGTTTGGATGATACTGTGGGTGGGGAGGCAGTGACCTAACGGAACAGAGTCCATCAGTACGTAAACAAGTAAGCAACAGATACAAGCAGGAGTCCAGCGCTGGATCAGAATTATTCCTCAAAGACTGACTCCCTAGCCTGCAGTCCACTGGAGTGACTGTAGTGCCTTTCCTTTATTGAATGACATTACAGGAGCCTCTCCCCCCACCCCCACGTCTACAGGCCGCTTTTTTGGCCTGTTGGAGATTGCTGAATGAGCTAATACAGAACGCATTGTCTGCTGAGCCGGCAGAGTTTTCCAGCGAAATTTTTATCATTCTGTGGACTGATTGTACTTGCCTGGAATAAGGAAGAAAATGTTTGAGGCCTCTCAAGGGCATTTGATGAATCCAACTCTAATTTAAAGGGACTAATAGATTATTGATTTAAGCAGGGTGACCGTGAGCAGATCAATGGCTAAGCCATCTGTATCTACCTTAAATGCCAAAGGTGTCCAGTGAAAGGGGATCCACCTTAAATACCAAAACTGTCCCTGGGGAAGGAGAACTAGCTCCATCCCCCCAAATCCCCAGCTCTTTGTGGGGAGGGAGGCAGGCAGGCAGGAAGAGGAACTCCAATAAACTTAGCCAAAGTGTGTTTATGCTACATTACTAAAGACCAAGGGATTCCATTGAAATCCTCCGGGTCTTTTATCTTGGTGCCACATCCTGGTTTCCGTTCTAGAACATGCCTTGGAATGTTTGCCTTCAGCCAACTCTGTTGCTACTGAAATTGGGAATTTTCATTTCATTCCCTTTGGTTTGGTGTCACTTTAAGCACTGTAGGTCACATAGAGGAAGCATAAGACCACAGACTGCATGCATAAATACACAGTCGTTTTTTGGTTTGGTTTGTTTTTGTACTGAGGATTCAACCCATGGTCCCATGTACGCTAGGCAAATACCCTACCATTTAATTATACCCACGCCCCAGAATTTTTTTTTTTAATTTTGAGACAGGATCTCACTGACTTGCCGAGGCTGGCCTTTGACTTATTCTGTAGCCCAGGCCACGGCTCGCCACCTTCCTGCCTGCCCCGGCCTCCCAAGCAGCAGAGCAGAAAGCCCTGCAGCACCAGGCCCAGCTCATCTTGAGCTCCACATAAGATCTGACACAGCGTGGATGATCCCGGCCTTCGAGCTACAAGCAACTGGGCACATGGGATGAGAGCATAGTTCTCCTGTGCTGTGGTGAACAGGCCCATGGCCATGCTGGTTGGAGAGAATATGGAGTCCAGGGCTCTACTGATTGCTTAGAAGAGATTTTCGGACCCATAGGCATTTCAGAAAAGCCTATTCATGTTACAAATGATGCTCATCTACGGGGGAAGGCTACTCTCAGCCTCTTTAAAATGTTTGGGGATTTTGAACATCTACAGACCTCACCTTAGTCTTTACTATGTCTTACACTTCTTGGGATTAGCTCATTCCCCATTCTGTGTCCTCACTGGGAAGATAAGATGCTGGTTCCCTTCAGTACAGGTATTTGAAATGACATATTTATAGAAATTACCACCCACTTTTGAAATTCAGGGCATGGCTGTGACAGCTGAGTCCAGCCCTGACAGGACTCTATTTACTACAATCCTAGGGAAGCCAGAGCAGCTGTTCCACAGAAGGTCATGCCTCATTCATGTAAAGAACAGGGTGCACTAACGATGTTTCTACAGCCTTGTTCATGTGAAGAACAGAGTGTGCACTAGTGATGTTTCTGCAGAGCTGCTGATGCCCATGGATAAACCAGAAGCACACACATCAGCTCAACCTAAAGATGAGCATGGGAGCAAGGGCATGAATGTGGACAGTCTTTAGAAGCCAGTTTATCAGCATGAATTAAACACTTACAAAATCATTTTGAAATATAATCTCTATTAAACTCAATAATTACAATTCTGAGACTTTATCCCAAAGAAATAGATGGAAATACACTGAGATTATCTGTGATGATGTTCATTCCTGAGAGATGTTTTGCAGGAAAAATACTAACAAGGAACTATAGTCATGACGCCATAAACCAAACAGTGCCCCAATCTCAGTATAATTCCACTTCGGTAAGCAAACAAAGGTATTTAAGTGCGTGAAAGGAAGTCTGGCAAGGATGCCCCAGAATCACAAGGGGATGTCAAAGTGAGGCGACGGTGAGAGATTTGTGTGCGTGTTCAGGAGCACTCACGCCTGAACTGCCTTACAGTTTTACAGAGGTTAGTTTCAATAAGTACTGTTTTCTTGTGGATGCCACGATTCCTTATCAGCTTTCAGAGGGACACTGAGGAGTGTGAGGGTGCTTTCCCATTGGGGCTTGGTCGTGGCCAGCCTTAGAGACTTCTCGAGCCAGCCCCTCCCTGTCTGCCGGACACTTGGCACCACTGCACCACCACCTTTTCCCCAGCCAGGGCTTCTGTGTGCCAGAGAAGTCCGCACTCGAGACGGATGTCTCATTACTGTCCGCAGATCTAACCTGAAAAGACCGTAATGGATTTATCTACCAGGACCCATACTACCCTAATGAATTCCTTCCAGGATTTTCATGAATTATGAAAATACTATCATCATAGTTGATTCCGTTCCAAAGGGCTAATTAGTTTTTTAAGGAAGCAAATGAGTATAAGAGTGCTTTTTGATTTCAAATGTTACCATTTAACTACTTAGAAGAGCACTTAGTGTTTGAAAAGAGAAAAAAAAGGGAAAAGATCATGAATTAGTTCAACCAGTGTTGATTGATTATCTGCTCTATAGGAAGGCCCCCCAGTCCTGCCACACATCTATGAGCACAGTAGGTGGGGTTCCTGGCCTCACAAAGACTGTATGTGGGGTGGGGGGAACCACTGTAAAAATAAGAAGTTGTAAACAGACAAACTTTCTAAATCTTGACAACAGTTAAAACTTTATCGAAAATAAGATGAAGTAATATGACACTGTGACTAGGGATAGGGAGGGGCCTTTTGCTTTTCTTCTGTCCTTTGGATTTGTGATGGGGATTGTTCCCATAGTGTCACACATGCTAAGCACAAGCTCTACCACTGAGCAACACTCTCTTCCACGGCAAGGATACTTTAGAGAAGTCATCTCTGAGAGAGTGGCACTTACTCTGAGATCTAAGAGAAAAATAATAGCCAAACCTGATGGTCTTGGAACTTGTAGGTGGAGAAAATGGTTGGTATGGTTATTTGCTCACCTGTCTGGGACAGGGTCTGGCAATGCTCCAAGCCTAGCCTGGAGCTCCTGGGATCAGGTCTCTGCCTTCCCTACATGGCCGGACCTCAGGTCCAGCAGCAGAGCTGGTGTCTTATATTGCTATTTGAGCTTGTCTTGTTCAAAAGAAGAATGGAAAGCAATTATTTAGGACTCAGCCAATGAGGGAATCGTGGAGGATGAACGTCAGTGAGGGCATGTCATGAGAAACCCCTTAGAGCATGGTGAGGACTCTGACCTCATTCGTGACTGTTGGAGGCTCCCCGTAGGCAGATGACAGGTTAATTTTAACCTTTGAATAATTATCTTGCTTGCACCAATGCACGGGTAGAGAGTGCAGACTCAGGGAGACTGAGGAAGAGGCGTCTGCAGCTGAGAACACCGTGCCCAGTGTGGGAGCCCCCACACAAATGAGACAGTGTGGTTTAGCAGCAGGCTCAGCAAGTGGAGGAACTTGAGTGCTGTGAGTACAGTTACAGAAGAAACCAGCCAGGAAAGTGTCTCACCGGCACAATTATGAACAGTGCGACAACCAGAAATTTGATCATCGTGGAAATACGCTGGGGCTTGTAAGTGATTTGGAGATTGGAAGATTCTGGAACACCATTTGACTCCTCTCAATTGTGTGCTCTGTTTGCCCTCAGTAAGCAAAGGGCCAGTCCCTGCTCTGACTTTGGTGGGAGAACACTCTGGTCCAAGCTCTACACATTTCCATCTCAGTGGAGTTTGAGTGGTTGGATAATGAAAATAGGGATCATGTGGTTTATAGTCTGGAATAAAAAGCTGGGCTGCCGGGCGTTGATGGCGCACGCCTTTAATCCCAGCAGTCGGGAGGCAGAGGCAGGTGGATCTCTGTGAGTTCGAGGCCAGCCTGGGCTACCAAGTGAGCTCCAGGAAAGGCGCAAAGCTACACAGAGAAACCCTGTCTCGAAAAACCAAAAAAAAAAAAGCTGGGCAAGGTGGCATATATCTGTGCCACAGCATCAGGGAAGCAGTGGCAGAAGAATTGAGTTTGAGCCTGGTCTGTCCTATAATAGTGATTCCCTTTCCTAAAATAAATGAATGAATGAATGAATGAATGAATGAATGAATGAATAAATGTATGTCCTAATACAGATGTACATGACTTAGAAATTAGCTAAGTGCAATCTACTCTATCTCCAACATGAACTGCACACCAACCTGGGGCTTTATCAAAATGTACCTTCTGCATATACAGGCCAGAATCTGCACTTTCTAAGCTCAGGGTTGTTGGTGCTGCAGGCCCAGGGCCAGCTCAACACAGTGCAGAGCTTCCCAAAATTATGCTTTTTATCCCTTATGGCTACATGGCAAAAGCTCAACCACATACACCCATGATACTGGGCTTCGGCAGACATTTCTTTATTTTGTCATAATAAATACACAATAAATAATAACTAAATTTTGGTTAAGTGAGCAATAGCATCAGACAATACATCCACAACTAGATAAAAGAAAGCCAGAGGAAACAGAAGAGAGATCCAGGGCTTGTCCAAAGGGCTGACTTTGGACTTTGGTTCCTCCCTCTCCCTGCTGGTCTTGGACAAGGCTCTGCCTGAGGGACCTGTGTTGGATTTCTGTTTCTCGTGGGTAACTTGGGATCCATCGCCCTCATGGTGCCTGTGAACTTCAAATTAGATACATGTGAGGTTGCTCTTGCAGGGGTCATTCAGCATCACTACTGGCTGGTGGTAATTAGTACAACTGCTTCCGTGGGCTTAATCCTGCTAGGGTTGTGAGCTTGGAGCAGAGATGTTGGAATTGACTGGGGAAGCTAAAGGAACTGAAATGTGCCTTCTCTTGTTTCCCCTCCCTCTCCTCTCTACCTTAGCAATTGAGACACAGAGTACCAGCTCTGAGGAGCTCGTCCCGAGCCCACCATCTCCACTTCCTCCTCCTCGGGTGTACAAGCCTTGCTTCGTCTGCCAGGACAAGTCATCGGGGTACCACTATGGCGTCAGTGCCTGTGAGGGGTGCAAGGTGAGTACCGCCAGTGCTTCACCTCCTCATTTTCCCTTAACTCCCATGATGTAACCTCCTCCACTCCAGAAGCAACTAGACTGATACCTGCAGCATCCCCTCCAGCTGGGACTGTAGCTTGGCTGCATCTCATGGTTTCTGTCATCTGCTTTCATTTCTTTAGTTTAAAGTTCAGAAATGTCTGTAAATGAGTGACTGAGGTCAAACAGTCCTGGGCCTTTAAAATGCCCCCCCTCCCCGCCAAGTTCTTTCTTACTAAGAACATTTTGAAGGAGTCCTAAGCAGCATGGCCCTGTTTCTTCTGGGACATGCCATCTGGTGTCTTTGTAGTTCTATTTTATTTTTAAATATGACTGACAGTCCACTGAAACAACTTGCAGCGAGCCAAGGTTGAAATTGGGATTTATCTCCTGGCTGCCTCCTCAGCCCTGTGGCCTTTGAATTACACTTTGATTTTCAGCTTGTACAGACTTGCTACTGTAGATGCATTGTAAATTCAGCAGAGTTGGATTAAAGCTTCTGCCCACAGAACACTGGAGGCTGAACATGTGTCAGACAGGAGATGGCTGCTTTGAATCACGTTAGATAACCATTATCAAGGCCAAGAGGCATAACTGAGTGAAAGAGGGCCTTGTGATCTTAAGGAAGAAACCAAAAGTGACTCCCGGGCAGATGAGATGGTATCCACAGAAATGTCTCCAAGGAACTGTTGTCTCAAGCGAGCTTTTCCCTAGATATAGAGCTGCTATTTAGTCCTCTCTATCTGGCTGTGCAGGTCTGGTGTTTTATATCTAGACTGAATGATTCATCTGGAGGGTTAGAGTGTGAGGATAACTTTACAGGCTCTGTGGCGTTGGCCTTATCAGCATGAGCGGTTTCTGTAAGTGTTGGTCAGGCACTGTCGTGTAGCATGTCGGTGACGGCTTGATGTCTTCATACCACAGACCTTTCCCTAGCTCACAGTTCTGTGGAAGAAGCACACAGGTATCCAGAGCAGCATGCTGATAGCCAAACCAGTCAGGGGTCAGCCTACAATCAACAGGTCAGAACATCCTTGATGGAACCAGCTCCAAGTAGCTGTCTCAAGAAGTGGCTATGGGGCTGGGGGCCATTGGCTTGCAGTCAATTTCCTTTGAGTATGAATGGTACAGGCCCTACTCTCCTCCTCAGTCCTCTGAGGGTGGGTGCTTAATGACACAGAATGAACAAATGTGTAAATGTCACTCAGTCCCACAATGCAATGACAAGAGTTTCCCTTGTTTATCAGTCATTTTAAGAAACATGATATTATTTTACCAGTTTGGGGGAATTCACTTAAGAGTCCTGATCTCCCTGGGAATGTGAGAGTTGCTTTCAAAGAACTCTCTTCCCTTTTGTTCCTGCCAGCACTGGCTAAAAAAACTTACATTCATGCATCTGATTGCTAGTGCTCACCCTTAGCTGGATACACTTAAACATACCCTAACATTTCAGAGGGCTTCAGTGGAATGCTGGTGCATTTTGTCCACTTGATGCATAATATGAAAACAAATCAATTTCTAATTTTCATTCGCAAGGTAAATGAAAAGAAACTTTTAATTTACTTACTTATATACTTATTGAGACACGGTCTCACATGTAGCCCAGGATAGCCTGGAACTCACAGCAATCCAGCTACCTCAGTCTTCTGAGTACTGGGATTACAGATATTAGCTACCCCATCATCAAAAGCATGCTTCTTGGTTTCTAAACAATTTTCATTATCTCAAGCCCAGAAATCTGAAGAAGGTGTGGCAGCTTCCTGCTTACATGATGGTCGGGAAGGACAGCATCAGGCTTGTCCTCCCTCAGGCAGATGCCGACCTGCAGAGTAAGCAGTTTCCCGTCCCGCGGCACAAAATGTTCTCATCAACCACTGCTCAGCTAATCCTCCGACCTCCTGTTTTACTGTGGGATTCTGACACTCTTTAGGAAAAACCCCAACAAAAATAAACTCACATCAGCACAAACAACCAATAAACTCGGTTAAGTGGACCCGAGTCTCAGGATGGGAAATCCTTTCATCAGAACCATGAACTAGACCAGGTCATGGAGTTCCCGGCATGTATGGAACTTGAATACTGGACGCTGGAGTGGCTGGACACTGGCTGCCTTTCCCCTGGTGGTAGAGGAAAACTTACTTTGCATTTGAGCTGGCTGAGAAAATAGTGTAGAAATCAAGAGAAGAGAAAACAATAAGAAAGTAAAGCAATAATGTACTCAGAAAAAAGAAATAAAATGTTTAAGTACAAAACACACTCTTATTGGTTATTTAAAACACCAATATAGTCAGTGTCTGAAAAATAGAAAACAGCATGGTTCTTCCCCAGAGAAAAATTTGTTAAAATTCAGTGTTTATGTGCATTTATAGATTTTGATTTTACAAAAATAAATTTTATTTTTATACAAAAATAAATATATATTGTTATAATGTATTGCCAATTTTAAATGGCTTTTTACATTTAATTATATTTTATGGTCAAAATGTATACAACTACATAGTCTCTGTGGTGATACAATTAACATAATTGCTGGTGATTATATTCTAAATTATCTAATTAACCCCTATTATATAATAAGGTATTTCTGATTTTTATCTTTTATAAATAGTACCTCATAGTCTCTTGTATACCTGTGGATAAATTAGTAACAATAGATGTTATGTCAGTGGCTTATATAGTTGGAAGGGTGTGTAAGGGTGGGTGTTGGGGGGAGGGGTTACTACGGATTGAACCTAGGGCCTTGTGCACACTGGACAAGCACTCTACCAGCTGACAAAGCCTTGCTATCGCTTCCAAGGCTTTTGATACAGACAGCCAATACTCTTATGCTGTTAAGTCTGTAAGAAGTCGGTCATGTCAGACTCCCCCTGTTGACAGTGAGGTGATGGACTGTCATAACTTCTCCTTTGGAGTGCCTCTGTTTAATTAGAGGGTTGCAGGAAGGCATGTGCAGGTACCACTTTGACTACCAGCAAAGGCACTATTGGCCCCTGGTTGATCTCGCTCTTCTCTGAAGAAGAAGGTCACTCACTATTCCAAGTGGGGAGCCTCTGCTCTGAAGTAGGATTCCCAAATAGAATCCAGAACATCTTCTCAAGAAGTAACAGAGGATGGGGATGTGGCTCAGCCAGTAGAGTGCAATCCTGGATTTCATCTCTAGCACTGTTTAAACTTGGCATTGTGGAACCTGCCTGTTCACTCAGAAGGTGGAGGCAGGAGGCTCAAAGTCAAAGTCCCCCTTGGCTACATAGAAAGTTCAAGTTCAGATTGAGGTACTTGAGACCCTCTTCAAAATAAATAAATAAAAGTAGTGCTGGTAGTGGCTTCTGCCTCTCATGACCATGATGACCTTACCATTATTGGGAAAAAACCCTCCATCTTCCAAGGGACCAGGTGGCAGTGACATATGATGATGGTCAGAACTTAATGAATGGGTGTGGTTTACCTCTGGGGACAGTCAGCGGCTGCTATGTTGATACAACATCACCATGGCAACAAAGCCACTAGACACACCCTTGGGATGGTCCCCTTTAGGGGACTTCCAGTTGAGTGACATGTTTTCCAGGGCACAAAGAGAACAAAATGTGTAAGTGTAGTTAGTCAAAGGTTTAGCAATATAAAATCATAAAAGAATACTATAAACAAAATGAGTATCCAGAGGTACTGATGACTTCCTAGACTCAGCAGGTGTGAAGCTGGTGCAGGAGGATCATGAGTTTGAGGCCAGCCATGCCTGACTAGTGATGCCCTGTGTCATATCTAACATATATATGATTTATGCACAATTTTGGCCTGAGTCATGTATTATACTTCCATTACTAGCTTTCTGAGTATAGTCTACAGTGTGAATTTCAGGAATCAAATCCCAACTAGGCTACTTCCAGCTTGATGACCATGGACAAACACGTACATTACATTTCCTGCTGTTTTCACACCTGGACAAATGAAATGGATGAATTATTTTTCTAGTCACTGTGATTGAAAACCCGACCAAGTTGGACTTTAAAGGCAGAGAGGTTTCTCTGCTTACCGTTTGAGGGCACAATACATCTTTATGTGGTGGCAAGAGGCTGTTTGCTCACATCTCAGTAGATCAGGAAGCAGAGAAAGGGGCATGCCGGCTCTCAGCTGGCTTCTTCCATTCTCCTTATGACTGAGTCTGGATCCCCAACACATGAGTCTGGATCCCCAACACATGGAGCTACACTTTACAGGCAGGGCTTCCCTTGGC
Source organism: Peromyscus nudipes (assembly GCA_902168325.1). Lineage (NCBI taxonomy): Eukaryota > Metazoa > Chordata > Mammalia > Rodentia > Cricetidae > Peromyscus > Peromyscus nudipes. Next base: position 34,025 of record CABHPH010022897.1, on the reverse strand, counting down.
TAACCCTCTCTGGAATCACTATCAAGAATGAATGCACCCAAAGACATGCTTCATCAATGCCCTAGGTATTTCTTAATCTAATCACAACTAACAATCAAAATTTTTCCATCATATAGAGACATGTAATCTTTATCACAGTATTACTGGGAATGTGAAATCAGTTTCCATGTACACAGCATGTGGAGTAGCACCTAGAACTTTATAAGCACTATACATGCTTAGTTCCTGTGTACTCAGCATGTGGAATAGTACCTGACACCTTCTAAGCGCTGTACACACTTAATTCCCATGTAGATGACATATTGAATAATACCTGGTATCTACTAAGCATCATTGCACACTTAATTTCTAGGTACATACCATATATTATAGAAAATAGAATATATAGCCTGGCACCAATGAAGCATCATCATACCTACTTTATGTGTACTCAGCATATTGTATAATACCTGGCTCCTACAAAGCCCCAAACGTGTTTAGTTCCTGCTCATCTTCTCATTAGCTTGAACAGTGCTACTACACATGGTGAGATGACTTCATTTCCAGTGTTAGCACTCCACTGATAATGCTCGTTCAGCATTTCCTCAGTCCTCTTGACAAAAACAAGCACAGCTTATTTCCTTCAAGACCCAGGCAAAGACCCAATCCAAGCCCACCTGGGTTGCTGTAGACCAGGGGTGGTAAATTGTTCCAGTGGAGAGCCATATGGTAGGTATTTTAGGCTTTGAGGATGTAAGCCCTCTGTCAGAATGACTCAGGCTTGCTCCTCCAGCCAGCCACAGTAAGATGTGCCATAGAATGCCATGGTGCTGCACCAACTACTTTACTTATAAAACACAAACAATGGCCCAGGCGTACTGAGCTGTAGTTCCCTGACCCCTGACACAGTACATGGTGACATGTCCCTTCTTACAGCCTAGAACTCAGAAGCTGGTTGCTCCAGGTGCTTGTTCCGGAGATAGCAGGCCAAACTGTCCCTGCTGCATGAAGGGCTGATGTCCACCTATGTGGAGCTCTAGCGACTCACCTCACAGTGCCTACATTCTAGTCATCATAGAAACCCATGGTTTGCTTCTTTTTGAGTTCCTTCCAACATCACCTAGCAATTGGGTTAGAAAGGTCATTAGATCACACACCATACATTGCCATATCCATGTTTCCCATTGCACAACCCAATGCTTTGTGCTTTACTGGACAGTTATTACTGATGCAGTTCTGGGAGGGTCTTAATCTGATGACCAGGCAAAGATCAGCTGTTCTATGGTAGCCTATGACCCAGATCCTGCTGGGATTCATGTACTTTTTTTGTTACCATGTTGCACTGCCCATTAGGTTCAGCTGTGTTGCTCACAGTGGTAGGTGAGTTCTAACTAGAGATAATGCAACCACAGAAAGACAGATGCTTTTCTTAATTTATTTTACTATAGGTAGTTTTCCATCTAGACCACTGATCAGCTCTGTCCTGCCAGCTGATCCCCAAATAACCACACAGAGACTTAATATTAATTATAAATGCTTGACCAATAGCTTAGGCTTGTTTTTAGCTAGCTCTTATAACTTAAATTGACCCATTTCTATTAATTTATGTGCTGCCTTGAGGCTCATTTACCTCATGTACGTACTTCCCATCCTGCTCGCTCTGTGTCTCCTGGTGTCTCCCCTGACTCTGCCTTTCTTCTTCCCAGTGTCTTCTTAGTCTGGTTCTCCAGCCTAACCTTATCCTGCCTGGCTATAGGCCAGTCAGTTTCTTTATTAAACCAATCACAGTGACATATACTCACACAGTGTAAAGCAATATTCCACATTTTACTTTTGTAATACTAGGCAAGTGCTCTACTGCTGAACTGCTTCCCTGGCTTTTTAACTTATCACAAGACTGGTTGCCCGTGTGCTTTTAAACTAACCAATCACTTAACTAAGCCTAAATCGAATGGCTGAAGAGCTGGCCGGGCCACCTTGCACAAAGAAACAGCAACTATGCCAGCATGCACCTCCATTCTGCGTCCTGTCTTCTCTAGCTTCCTGGGCATGTCTCTCCCAATAATGGAACTCACCATTCATGCTTAACCACACTTTTCCAACCCATTTCAGGGCCTACAGATAGCAGGCAGGAAGGGCACACAGTGACCAGTCCTCTATGCCCAAGGATACAGTTGTGCAGGGAGCAGAAAACTGGCCACTGTCTAGGCCTCTGTTCCAGTAACCCACTCAGCCCCACAGCAGTTCTGCACACTTCACAGATGAGGGAACCGAGAGGTTAAGGATCTTGGTCAAGAGCACATAGCTGGTCTTTGTCAGAGCTGGGAAGGAAATCTTGTATCTGTTGTCACACCCACCACTGCCTTAGCTGCGCCACACACAAGAAGGTAGGTAGCAGAAGTGTGTCATGTTCAAGATCCCCACTCCCTGGGCAACTACGTGAAAAACAAACATTTCTTAACATGCTGACAATTTAAAAAAAAAAAAAACACACAGGCATAGTGGCACACCTAGAACCTTAGTAGTCAGAAAGCCAAGGAAGGAAGATCACCACGAATCCGAGGCCAGCCTGGGACACAGGGTAAGACCCTGTCTCAAAAAAAAACAAAAAAAAAAACCTAAAAGAAGAAAAAGAAGGAGTAGGAAGAAGAAAAGGAGGAGGAGGAGGAGGAAGAGGAGGAGGAGGAGGAGGAGGAGGAGGAAAAGAAGAAGTTCCAGGGAGGAGCATTCCCCTAGAAATGACACCTGCAGACAGACCCGTGTAGGCTTGGCACCCAGGGCTGTTCTGTCCTGCGCTCTCTCCCCGTTTTGTCCTGCTTGGGTTTTCACACATAAGCCAGCTTCTAGGCCACCAGTAGCCCACAGCACAGAAACCCTGGACAAGGTCCCAGAAGCCTCAGTAGAATCTTTTCACCAAGAGCCCTGAAGTTGTACTGGTGACCCTCTGTTTAAGGCAGACTGTAAGCCTTTAGACCTCAGCCACACACCTCAACCCTCCAAGCTGACTCTGTCCTTTTTCTCATCTGCATTTATTTGTTTGTTTGTTTGTTTGTTTGATTTTCTTTATTGCATCTCTCATCTATATTGCCTCATCAGAGAGGAGCCTGGGTGTTCCTGGCAGAAGACTCAGTCACAAGGAGTTTGCACTCAGGAGATGGATGTGTGCTCATCACTGGGAGCTTCGGTTAAGTACTTAAGTGTGCTTTGCGGTATTGTGCAGACATGGTCTTTTAGAACCGTGTTCTTGACTGGCACTGATAAACACTGAATTCTGCTTGGAGGATTTTTTAGAGTTCATCACACTGATAGTTACTTCTGTGTGCGGGTTTGCTTCAGTATGGACACCCAAGAATCAGAGAAGTTTACCAAAGGTGGTTGCATACACAGGGCTGAGTCTGTGCGCTATGCTAGGTCAGGAAGCCTGCCTTTATATGTTTATCTAATTAGATGACAAATTGAACCTAATTATAGAGGGTGCTTGATACATTCCGGCAAACTTTTATAAAATTTTATAAACATCCTGAGAGACTTTAGAGACCAAAGTCCAGCTAATTTTCTTAGGAAGTTCTTCCTTCCATTTCAAAGACCTAAGCCAAAACCACAAGAGCTATATTCTCTGACATTGTCTTTAAAAACAAACCCTTAAGAACTGGAAACTGGAAGGGTGTACTTACAAGCACTCTGGGCTTTCGGTGTGGAAAGAGAAATCTTAGCACAGGGACTCTACCTCCAAATCCAGGGACACTGGACACTGGGAGAGGGACAGCCTCCATTCTCCCGTCTGTGGCTGCTCAAATGTCGTCCTAATCTGAGAAATGCTCTTGGGTTGTAAAGGCAGAAAAGTCTGTCTTTTCTTCACCCTCTCCCCTTTCTGACATATGAATAAACAGGAACTGGGGGCTAAGTTCTAAGTTAAGCTGCAGCTCTGCATTTCCCTCCTGCGTTCCTGAAAATAGCTTGTTTCGGTGGTCTTAAAGGGGGTTACAATTTTTGAATGGTTTAAAGTTTGAGACCAGTGCTTTAAATGTTTACTTGTAATTTGAAAATAGTCAGGTCACTGACATTGCTGTTGTTATGGTAAACAAACTAAAGATAGATCTTTGATGACTGTCGCTCTGAACCTCCCAGTGATGTCTTCAAAACCTGGTTCAGGAAGACCTGGATCCATTTCTTTTTTAATTACCAAAACTCAATACTTGATTTTCTGATTTAAATCAGAGTTGGCTATCAATAAAATCAGCCGCTTTCTCGGAATTCCTACAGAACATGTGTAGAAGGTGCAGTGGCTCTGTGTTTCAAGTAGATCAAATGAACTGCCCAAGAAATTGCATTGGGGAGCTGGATCTGACACCTTCTTCTAGTCTCTTTGAACACACACACACCTACACATAAATAAAAATAAAATCTTTTTAAGAATGTTGTTTTTCTCAGGAATGACAATATACTTTTGAGCTTTCCTTGAAAGAGTGATACGTCAAGATAGAAAGTATTTTCTTGGTAAGAAAGGTACATAGCCTTGTAGCTGGTGCTCAGGACACTTTTAGAAGCTAAGTCTCCTGGTCCTTTTCATTCTGGCTGTTTTACTGACCCCTGTCCATTCTCTTTCTTCATCCCTCAAGGACTCATATGGACAAGTATAAGAGGCTCAGCGTCTGGGAAGGTCTTCCTATTTCTTTAGTTATTACCCACCCTCCATCTTGGGGCAGGGCTGAGACTTACTGTTCAGGGTTGCTCCTGTTCCACTCTATGCACAGAAACAATAGGACCGCCTTATAGTTTCATAGCCTCTGTGTTTCTGCAAACTCCTGAGTAGAATGAAATTCACTGGGTTTAGCTGACAAAAAAGAAATGTACTCCGAAGAATTTCTCTATGCCCCATGACAGTCTGAAGTATGTATGTGTCCCTGGTTGGAAAACTTTCTTTCATACACTGACTAGAAATTCAGGCTCAGTGTTGAGCTTGACCTGAGCTGGTCCATCAGTATCATAGGATTCCAACCACCGGGATGTTGGAGAGAGCCAAATCAGGAAATTTCTTCTTAACCACTGGACTAGAAATAGCACACATCATTGGCTAGAACTGGTCACATGACCAAAGGAACTAGGAAAGAGGATGGGAGGAGTAGTTTACTCATGGATCCAGGTCCAGACTTCTTACAATGGAAAAGAATGAATGGCTATCCCAAGAGCTAATGGTTTCTAGCCTGGGTCTTTTGTTTTGATTTGTTCATTTTTTATAATATTGAAGAAGTAAGCAGAATGAGGGTTTTCCTCCTCTAAGTTATAGATGAGGAAACTAAGCTGATTAGACCATATTCTGCCATGTGTGACCTTGACTTACCTGGAGCTCTTCTGAAATGTGTTCTTTGGAAACCTACTTGGACAGATTTCTGCCCTTAACCTTTTCCCTGAAACTTATTAAACTATGTTCTCAACCGCTGGTGACCCCAAACATCCCCATATGCCTAATGTAATGCTTTGCCATTCTGACAGGCAGGGAAAAACCTTACTCAGTGGAGTTGAACCTTTACGAAGAGTTAGATTCTAATCTCAGCCTAGGAGGTGAAACTCACACCTAGACAGCATGACCCCAGAACCCTCAGAACAAACTTTGGAGATTTTCAGATGACTCTCATTAGGACACAGAAGCCAAGGTTTCCTCCAGTGTTCGTAGCAGGACACCAAATGACACAGTTGCTTTTTGTTTTCTTATTATGGCAAAAGCCTATGTCCTTGATTAACGATAAGAGCCCTGCTAGGCCAGCATAATGATCACATAATGGAAATCATACACCTTCTAGAGGTCGTTCTGTCATGGAGCATTACTGTCAAAAGCATTACTTTGGGGCTGGAGTATATCCTGTGCTTCTTGTGAGCTATGGCATTTGGCTGCTGTGGCTTTTGTTCCGTATTTTTCCACCCCAGAAAGAAGACTGGACATGCTGTGTGGATTAGCAACTCTGGAATGGGCAAGCGTTTGTTCCGTGGGCTCTAGAACTGGCCCTTGGATCAGGCCTAGAGAAGGGCTTAATGATGTGTGCTCCTCCTGTAAGCACAATGCGAGCACTGTCTAAGGCAAAGAGGAAAGCTGGGGTCTGGAGGCCTGCCCCTATTATAAGAGCCTTATTCACATTGAAAAGATCCATCCCTCTGCTAGCAGCATCCCGCCCAGGCTGCTGGCACCAGTTCTGTGGCCAGCACTGCCGCCTGGGGCATTTTTGTTTGGATCGGTTTTGTTTTGTTTCTAAAGCAGGCTGCATCAGTGTACAAGGTAAAGGTGTTTGTGTGAAACCTGTCATCACCCCTGTCAAGAGAGACAAGGTGGCCATCTTCCAGGGAGTCTGCTGCCTGTAACTGGTGTCAAAATGCAAGAAAGCAAATGGCCAAGTCTACTTCTCCACTTGTTTTCTAAGGCTCCCACAGCAGCCCACTGACTACCCAGGCTTTCCTGCAGTGCTTAAGACACAAATCAGGGGGTTCAAAAAGTATTGAATAAAGAGAAACAAAATCTTCAGTCACCTTCTCAGCTCAGCTTCTATGAAAGCTGTTTCTTACTCTACTTAAAACAAAAATAATGTTCTGTTGGAGAAAAGTGGACTTGAGTGTGTGAAATGCACTTCTCAGAGTCATGCATACTGGAGAGCCCTACCGGAGGTCAGCAATGGGAGAAGACTTGGGGTCTAGACGGGATTTTCATGGAGGAACAATGGCCAGATGGTGTTGATTTTTCTCCTTGTATTCAGAGTGTTCTAAGTCACAACACGGCTGCCCAGTTCACACGAGCCTGGAAAGTCCCCCAGATCATGCATGGAAACCGCCACTGTTGCCCAAAGCTGGTAGACTCCTTTGCTGTCCTCAGGGAAGTGAGAGCGGCATGTTGGATCTCTGCTCATGTCTGCTGGGGTCATGGGTGATCTATGTCTGGGGACCTTGGGTGCATTTCATGCCAAGCAATGCTTTGAAAGCTATTGCTCTGACTTCTGCAAAGTCTCAGAAACACAAAGAGCTAGTTTCAGTATAGCAGCATTTGGAGGAGAGTCCTGGTCTTTGACATTTACACATTCCACAGGCATGTCCTGACACTGAGACGCTCCTTCAACTGGTCCCAACTCTGTTAGCCGGTTTATTGGGCCACACAGAATCTGCACAAGAATAATCAATGATGTAAGACAGCCAGTGCAAGTCTCTCTTTCATCACAGAATATAATTGGCTTAAAATATAAACCAATTTCTTTCCTTATAGCCACACACAAGATGTTTGCCATTGGAGAGTCCTCAGAATGGATAACCAGGAATCTGGTGATTTAAGAACCATAAGAACCCTTTTTTAGTGTATCTAGGGAGTTCTTCCTTCCCTCTGTCTTATCTGTTGTGACCCTGAGCCACAGAAAGAGCCTTCTGATTCTCCACTACTTAGTGTATTGGAAAGAGGAGACTGAGTGTGGGGGCAATGTTAGAGACCTCCAAAGAGCCGATGTTCTGCTAAGTACATGTCACAGATAAATAACCAACCATGAAAACTGCTGGGAATCAATTATGTTTAAGTACCCTGGTGTTACTTGACATTTTGGTAACTTACTGAATAATAAAGCTGAATTTCTACTAAGGACATATAAAAAGCTTTCAATAAAAAAGAAAAAATAGGATTTAGCTGGATTTTTGGAACTTTTTGTCTTTGTAACTGTTGCTTCCTTCCCTTCGAGCCATTTGGGGAGCAGTCACATACGTGTGGCTGTCTTTGACTCTGAGCCCAAGCAGAGACAGCCATCTCTTCTCTTCAGAAGGCCTTCTGCCTCATGCAGGAGATCCAATGAGATCTAAAGCAGCTGCGAGGTCACTCGCTTTCTGCAACACCCTGCACAGTGCCGCAGGCCCCTCCTGCGGGAAGTATGTCCGTGATTGGCTAAATGTGGCCGTGGCAGGCTCTACTGCCTAGAGACCTTGTGATTGGTTAAACTTATGGTGCTCATACTACTGGAATTGAGCCTGTGGTTGGTTACTTGCCCTGGTGTTCAGGCTCCAGATGGAAGTGAAAACTGTGATTGGTTATTGTCTTAATCACAGCTTTCTTCCATTACAGTCAAGATTGTCACCCTCCTTTTGTGTTAAAATAAGGCTTAAGCTGCAGAAATATGGAAATGCAAAATCACGGTGTATTGTTTGCTTTTTCCTTTTTATTCTTTTGGGGGGCCCACCACCCAGCTCCCAAATAATCACACACAGAGGCGTATTATTTCTTACGAATACCTGGCCTTAGCTTGGCTTGTTTCTAGCCAGCTTTCCTTAACTTAAATTATCCCATCTACCATTTGCTTCTGGGCTTTTCCCATTCTCTTACTTCTGTAAATCTTACTTTAACTTCGTGGCTTGCTGTGTAGCAGAGTGGCTGGCCCCTGAGGTCCTCCTCCTCTGGCTGCTCCTTTCTTTTCATTCCAGATTTCTCCTTCTATATATTCTCTTGGCCTGCCAGCCCTGCCTATCCTTTCTCCTGCCTTGCTATTGGCAGTTCTTTATTAGACCATCAGGTGTTTTAGACAGGCACAGTAACACAGCTTCACAGAGTTAAATAAACGCAACATAAACAAAAGTAACCTTAAAATAATATTCTACAACAACAGTGCCCTGAAGCATTACATCTTGGATAGACACAGTTCTTCTCCATGCCACCTTCCTTCAAAGACCAGTCCTGGCACTGTGGAGTCACTGTCCCTGGCATTGAGGGGGATGCTTGCTGTTTGGCCCTGCTCATCCCTCAATGCCACCAACACTGTTACAGCTTATCAGTTGTAGCCATTCCCGAGGTCCCACATCACTCGGATGGAGAAGGGGAAGGTGAGCTTACTTTGCCTTCAGAAGGATGGGCCTGCCCCTGTAAATGTGCAGAGAGCCATAGGGGTTGGTCCTTCTGTACAGTTGTACTCACTGATTCAGATTCAGGGGTGCTATATAAAACCTTTGAGGGCTGGAGAGAGCTCAGTCAACGGTGAAGAGCACTGATCGCTTCCAGAGTGTCTGAATTCAATCCCCAGCACCTACATAGTGGTTCACAGCTCTCGATAACCCCAATACCAGGGGTTCCAGTGCCCTCTTCTGGGCTCTTCTGGCACTGGTCATGCAAGTGGTGCACAGACATACATGCAGGCAAAACACCCATACCCATAAAATAAAAGTGCATTAAAAAACCAAAACAAAGCAAAACAAAAAACCCCTTGGGACATTTTCCCTTAGTCCTGTCCTCTCTCTTACCATTCTTCTCTATAAACGTCTTCACAAGTTCCTGGGGCATAGCTCGTGAGATAAATTTAGGAAAAACCGATGTGTTGCACACAAAATGATGATTGTAACATATCTCTGTAGTTCAATCATTTCTTCTACCTCTCTGAGGGACTCCTCATGAATCTGAGAAACTATCCCAGTCTTTATGTGAGAACCCAGCCCCAGGGTCTGCTATGCTCATCCATGTGACTGGCCTGGGGAGTCTTCATGGAACGGGTGTGCTCTACTGGCCTCTTCCTGATGTGGCTGGGGTCCTAGTGTGGAACTTCCTGTTAAGTATCTTGTTGTCTCCTCAATCGCCATCTTGCTCTAGTGTATCGCTAGTAGGAACACCAGGACTGTCTTAGCCTCGTTCGTCCCCACCACCCTCCAAGCGCCTGCAGCAAAGCTTGTGGCAGGATGTGTCAGTAGATGTTTGTTAAATGAATCAATAGTAGATACTATGCAAGAGAGGTGGAGGAAAACCATCAGGATTGCAGCACATTTGTTCAAGGTCCAGGTTACAGAGGACAAAGGCTAAGTAAGGGGCAGATAAAGGAGATAGCGATGATCACGATGGCCAAGACTGTCCTAATAGAAAAGAAGAATGACAATTTTGGGGGGTGTCCTTTACCATTCAGGTTTAGGGAGAATTCAGGTGCTGGTTTTAGGGAGAATCCTCTGAGTACTCAGATGTTTCAGAAGCATACTCAATCTGCCTCATGGTCTCCTCCCACCCACTCATGACCACACTGCTCTGGGGACCATGGCCTAAGATCAGCACATGGGTTCAGTTTGCCACTTGATAAGAGATGGCTTATTGGTGTTTTACAAAGGTGGCAATTTTAATTTTGTATGATAGTTGAGCTTATTGATTATTAAGATCACTTCTCATGGGCAATTTGAACCGACCTTGAATATCTTTCCCCATTTCTCATGTATACCAGTGAGATGTATATCACAAGTCGAGGCTCACTGAGGTAGGCAGAGGGTTGACAGGGTAGAGAGTTTCTTTTCATAGCTCTTCTGTAATGAGGGTAAGACAGATTCCTTTTTAGAGTTTATTCCTAAAATAAAGGCACGAAGTATGATTAAATGACTTTTAAGTCCTTCAGAGTGTCTTAGTTACCAATTCCATGTAACCAACTGCCCATCCTGAAGGTGTATAATAATACTTTCCCTCGTAGACTGTGTATTTCTAATTTCAAAGGCTGTGTCTGTCTCACAGTGTCTTGAGCTGCTGCTACTGAGCCAAAACAGCTGGAGTGACTTGTTGTCCTACAGGGTGGATCATGTGAAGATGCCTTCATTGAGGGCCTAGTAGAGAGGTTTCCCATGGAAGAGGTTCTCAGCTAGAGCTATGATCAGAATGGCCATCAAGCACCTTCACAGGTATGGCATGGACTTGTTTACAAGATGGCAGCTCCAGAGTCAAACATTAAATTACACAATAGCCTAGCAGGCGAGAAGCTGGGATGCAGAGGGCCACTTCAGTGGAAGTCATGTGTCCTTCTCTTTTGTAGCCTTGGGAATCTCACAGTGTACCTTTCGTCCATTTCAACTGGTTAAAGCATTCACTAACCAACCCAGACTCTAAGAGGTGAGGCTGAGAGGCTCCTCTCACTGGGACAGCACCAGGGACACCGTGGTTTGTCAGTTTCGTTTGGTTTTACAGTTGCGTGGACTGAATCCAGGAAATGTAGGTGGGAACTGATGCAGACCGAGACCAGGGCTTCCTACCACTCACCTGAAGGACTCAGGGGGATAGTGCGGCAGATTTTTCTTCTTTCTTACAAGAGTTATCAGCTCTTAACATAAAGGAACAGAGTTCAGGGAAGGAATTGCTTCTTACAGGTTTAAAGGAAGGGGAGGTTCTATGCTGCTTGGCTGGTGAGTAGTCCACACAACATGCTACTTTCAGACTGATGTTTGGGCAGCAAGGGGAGAAGAGGGGGTTTGAGTTTTAAGGAAGAAAGGTGTGACTTTGAAGATGTGGGGGAATGGGGAGCAGGGGCCCATTTAGTTAATGTGTACTCACCAGTAGGCCCCTTATAGCTTGGAGTCTGTCGCCCCAAGGTTTCTATACAGAATCTCCTATTAGAAAGGAGCAAGATGCAGCTGCAGATGGGCGTGACCCAAGCGGCCTCTGCTCTGGGTCCTAAGCACCCACCCCACCTGTATTCTCACCGAGTTAGGTGGCAGATGGGCATTTGGCCCTAGGAGTGGATCAGAGCTGGCAGGTAACCGAGGAGATGGAAGTGCATTAGGGGTGTGCAGGGTGTCTGCAGCAGCAGAGGGAAAATCACATGCTCCCACTTCCATGGGCACCTTGATTGTCTTGTTGATTTTAGGCAGCTGAGCACATTTTTGCTCTGATTAACCTAGACCCTCTGGTCCCTGTCTTTCCATAATGTTCCTAATGCAGAGTGCTGCTCACCTCCCTGATGTGCTTTGCAGGGCGTGAGCTCCATGCCTTCAACCCAAATTCTTTTTGGCTTCAGATTGGAATTTGTCTGTGGACTTTTAATTACACACAGGAAGGGCACCCAAACCATGTATAAATTCTCCACACATCCCCAAGGTAGGGCTATTTTTAAAATGCTGTCTATCTTCTTTTGTTTTTTCCTCTTTGAACCTGGCTATGGATTTTTGTGAAGTACATTGTGTCAAGAGAAGGGCAGTGAGAAACACACCACGTATTGACTTGGGAAGCCTCGCTGAGACCAGCTAGCCAGGCATGTTCTCTGGCTCTGCTCTGGCATGCCAGGTTATAAAACAAGAGACAATTCTGCTGCTGCTCTGAAATCTGAACTTTCCTGTTTATGGGGTTATGGGACCCATGCTGTCTCTGAACACACAGCGTATTTCCCTTTTCTGCATTTCAAATTAGATTAAAGCCCTGAATGGTATTAAGTAATTTGGCCCTATTTAAATGTTTAACTCAAACCCAGGCATGTGTTTTAACATGCTGGGTTTTGTCCAAGCCCTTATATATACATGGCATTGAACTTTTCAAGGTATCGGATTTCATTGATTTTTTCAGGAGATTCACAGAATGATGGAGATAGGTTTGGTGGCCTTTAATTGTCACTTGCTTTAACAGAGCTGTGGGGTTCTGGGACCCTCCACATGTCCTCCCTGGTACAAACATTTCATGTAGCTTCTACCTGGCAGTCTCTATTACATCTTATAAAGAAGGCTAGGTGAGCACTGAGCATGAACTGCCCAGGTCACAGTGGTCCTGCTCTGTTTTGACCCCTCCTCTGGGATGCTTTTACATCCCAGCCCCATGGGAGTGACACAGACCGATCTGACTTCCTCCTGCATCTCAAGGTTCACAGGCATCTGTCACCAGAACCGGGTGACCAGCTAGCTGAAAGAGAACTTAAGTGAGCCTCCTAACAGACATTACCCACACGTCACAAAAATTCACTACATTTGCTTCTGTACTTCCCAGCAGGCTCCATTCTCGGAGATAGAGTGTTCTGGGTATGGGAGTCTTACTTTCCTCACCAATGATGTCTGTCCTTTCCATTTTGGGTTAGGAAAATTCCTGAGGTTTGAAATCAGGTTGGCCAAGTTCAAATTCTGGCCATCTCACTTCCTCCTTGGCCAAGTTCCCAAAACCCTTCATCTTTTGTAGAATGAGGTTAATAACATCTGAGCCTTGGGATTATTTTGAAAATCAATAATGTACACACAATGGGCATTTTCAGTCATTAGAGTACCTACCTGGTTCTTCCTGGGTGTCAGTGTTGTTGACTCTGGTCCTCTTAGCAAAGCCTTGGCCATCTTCATCAGCTAAGCTGTGCTTGCAAGAATCCATCACCAAGGAGCCTGTGTATTCTGTTGGCATTCCCTCAGAAAGGAAGGACCCTCACTGAGATTCTAGCCACTCCTCCCAGCCATTTATTGGCAATTGCACAGTAATAGCACAAAGCCAGGGGTGGGGGTGGGGCTTAGGGACTTGGTCTCTGGAAGCAATGGCATATATAGGCTGAGGAAAGTTAATTGAAAAGGGTTCCCTCTGTGAAGCCATGGGGAAGCCATGATCCATGCTGAATGAAGAGTTCCCAGTGCTTTGGGTCACCCCAACTCCTGTCATGTGACTCCTCACCTATGTTCTGTAAAGTGAACCCAGTAAGTTCATTGGTTCCCCAGGGTGAGCCCTGGTAGAATCGCACTTTGGTTTGTCATTGAAGCCTTATGAGGAGAGGGTAGATGTTGATTGTTTATCCCCCCCGCCCTGAAGGTGGGGGCGGGGGAGAATTCTCACAGTAGCCTGGCAGTGTTTTGACTCACCTGCAATAAGTTTGAGGTGGAGAGAAGACCCCAAGCCATGCAAACTTCCTGGTTTTCCCTTCCTTTTCTCCTATGGATGGAATTCTCATCCCGTGACACAAGCCAGGGTGGGTACAAATGGCGTGGAAGGCCCACCCTTCTCCTCTCCTCACATTCATTTGCATTAGCTCCTCAGAGTATGGCAGGATGCATGGCGGTCCTGTTCGACAGCGTTGAACATAAGAGCCACAGCTGTTCCAATCCATGCACTTGACTTCAAAGCCAAGGCTGCTTGATTATCTTCTGCACAGACTGGCACATTGCAGAACTGTTTCCACCTTTTCTTCCTGGAGTTGAAGATTTGGCCATGTTGGTGGGAGGCTGAGATGGTGTGTGAGTTGTGTGAAGGGTGATTTGGTCCAGTGGTGCGTGGTGGGGAGGGGCAGAGCTTCAGCTGCCTTCTGAGTCATTCCTCATCTAGGTCAACTAGGAACTTTTCCTTGAGTTGGGATCACCTAGATGGCTTGTTAAATGATATATCGTGTTTCAGAGCCAGAATCTGAGATCCAAGGCATCTGGAGATGTGTTTTTCTGAGAAGTTCCCTGCGTGGTGAGGGGCTTCATCAGTTCTGCGCAGGATTTGTTCACTGTAGTACTAGAGATGGAACCCAGAGCCTTGAGCATGCTGGACAAATGCTCTGCTACTGCGCCACATCCACAGACTCAGGGACCACCACTAGAGAGCTGCTCCCTTACGGAGCGAGGGGCTAGCACTCACAGATTCTCTAGTTACTTGTAACTTTGCCAAGGTGCTGTCTAGTCCTCCAAACATTTCAATACCCCAAACACAGGGCTTATACAGTCAGCAGACGAGAAAATACTTTGAAAGAACATCAAGTCAATCTCCTTTGTTGTCAGAGTCTCCTACTTTTATGGGGTTGGCACCGGATTTGGAAGCTTGTCCAAAAGCTGTGTGCCCCAGCTCTGTATGAGTACAAAGTTCAGTCTGTTTCTGCACTCAGCACTTTGCAGCCTCTGTGCAGATGCGGGGAAGGTGAGTGGACATGAGTCAAAGGACTCCATCTGGAACTTGTTTTCTGTAGTCAAAAGCACCCTGCGAATCACTGGCAGAGCTGGAGGCAGCAGGACATGGCAGTATAACTTGACATGTCTTCTCTGTCGGTAACCTGGAAAGGGAATCCCGCAACACTGGTCTGAGCAGGCCGCTCCCTCTGTCAGGTCTAAGCAGCCTCAGGTGAGGGGCAGGTACTGTGTGTATGGAAGGTTCTAGAAACACAGTGTTTTCTCCTACTACAATGTCTTCCAAACATTTTCCTCTTCTCTGCCCCTGACTCCAGCTTGCTTGCGGTCCTGGTCTGACCTGGCCCTCGTTCCATTTCTTTTGCCCCTTTTGCAGGTTCCTTTGCCTTGTAGACACTTCTGTCTAATGACTTTTAGTGCAGCTAGGAGGTGCTGTTGTTATTGTTGTTTGTTTGTTTTTTAAAATACTTTTGTGTGCCAGGTTCTGTTTTAAGCTCTGCATATATATCAGCTCACTTAATCTTTGTAACTACGAAGAGAGAGAGACAATAGTACTGATTTGATCATTCTTTTAAATTTTATCTGGAAGTAAAATTTAAACAAGGCTTAGAGATTGTGTGACTTGTCAGAGATGAGGTAACCACCTGCAGAGGTAGGACTTGAACTCGGGCTTTCTAGCCACAAGACCCAAGCCCACAGCCACTGGATGGTCTCCGCGATGCACTCTGCAAGCTTCCCCTTCCCTCCAGGAGCTGGAGGAACTTTGAGGTGGGCCACACAGCAGCCCACTGAGTCCTCTCCACATTTCTGCTTCCAGTGGCTGCTCATCCAATCGACACAGTGACAAGCAGCTGGACAGAGGCTGAGATTGAAAGTCCATCCTCTGAGACCCCACAGGACTTCCTTCATCAACAGCTCCACAGCTTGCCTTGACTTGGCCTCTGAATCCTTTTGGTCACTAGAAGAACATATTCTTCACAATACAGTTGGAGGGGCCACTGTGTCAACTCTCAACTCTCAAGCTATTTTCTCATTACACCTTTTCATGCTTATTTCTCAAGCAGGAACCTGCCTTTCACCTTAACAGCATAGCTCAGTTTGGATGCCACATGCCACACTGCATAGCCACGTGTGGCCAGTGACTCCTGTATTAGAAAGCAGATGAACACTGGGAGATGTCCGGTGTGCATGAAGAAGCAAGGCATTTTGGGTTCAGTCTTGGGGATTTTTGTTTGTTATTGTTTTTCTTTTTGAGGAAAGGTCTTATTACACAGACCAGGCTAGCCTAGAATCATGATCCTCCTGCTCTGGCCTCCAAAGTGCAGGTGGATAGTATTTTTTTTTTTTTAAGAAACTGTTTTTGGAGGAAAATAGTGGGAAATTTGCTCACTGGTAGAAAAACTAGGTGAGGGGTGTGTGTGTGTGTGTGTGTGTGCATTCCTCATCCATTTATGCAGTTGAATTCCTTTTTATTTGAGGAGGAAGAAGATTGACACATGCTTTCACCGAAGGCGTCAGGGCATGGTAAGAACAGGCTTCCGGGAAAATCGTGTGGGGATGGGCTTGTCTTCCATTGAGTGACATCAGCCGATTGGCTTCTCCACCCCAATCCCTTCTCTGGAGCAGAAGAGTATTATCCTAGTTACAGTTACTGTTGTGATGAAACACCGTGACCTAAACAACCTGAGGGAGGGAAGGGGTTTTCTGGCTTATATTTACACACCATAGTTCATCACTAAAGAAAGTCAGGACAGGAACCTGGAGGCAGAGCTGATGCAGAGGCCATGGAGGGGTGCTGATTACTGGATTGCACTTTATGGCTTGCTCACCCTGCTTTCTTATAGAACCCAGGACCACCAACTCAGGGATGGCACTACCCACAAAGGGCTGGGCAGTCCCCCATCAATCACTAATTAAGAAAATACTCTACAGACTGGGCCACAGCTCCATCTCACAGATGCGTTTTCTCAGTTGAGGGTCCCTCTTCTCAGATGACTCTAGGTTGTGTCAAGTTGACATAAAACTAGTCAGCACAAGTATGATACATCTTCTAAATTTCTTTTCATCTTTGTTGCACGACATTTTGGGGGAGACATGAACAAATGTCTCCTCACTCCGTGTAGGGAACTGATGACAGACTGTATTAACAATACCACCAAACTCCAGCACGGTGAACCAGTCAGTTTATTGGGGTTACATACACGAGCATAAATGACTCAAAGGCAGCTGTGTCACTGGAAGCCAACCTGGCGTGGGTGGCAGCTCACAAACCCTGGAGCCCTGGCACATGCTGCATGACTTGAAGGCAGCCTAACAGGTCAGGAAGTCTCTTCCGGATAGCCTGGCTGGTCCGTGTCTCTCTGTCCTCAGTGCTCATATCACCTTAGGGAGGGAGGGACTTTGTGAATCAGCTCCCAGGAACTTCCTGAGAAGTTTCAGTTGTTTACTTCCTTAGTCTTAACGATCCTCCCTTCAGAACCCTCAGAGTCCGAATAAGCTTCACTCCAGAGTGGAATGTCTCATCCTAGCAGAACATGTTATGTAAGGGTCCTGCTCACAAGAGGCCCCAGGGCAGCACCACAGAGCTATAGGTTTAGAGGGCATAAATCAGGCATCGACTTTCTGGGCCTCTAGGTAGCAAGGCAAACAAGGACCCCAAACCTGGAGATAAGCAAAGCCAAGACTGGGAGGCAAACTCTGTCTATGGAAGTGAACAGCGGCCTTTCTCCTTCTCTGCATTAGTTAATGGCTAATCTAGAGACTGTGCCGCTCTCTGATAGAGCACAGTTTAAAATATTTTATCATTAATGTGACAGGGAGTTGGATAAAGAAAATGAAGCGTGATTATAAAATGCTAATTATCATTCTCAAGTGCATATTGGGCACTTGTGAATATTTGCAGCGTAATTTGCTTTATTTATTATTTCAGTTTGGTTATAAATGTTAATTCAATTGCAGATGGTATGTTGGCAATTTACAGAGCTATAAAATTATTTGGAAATCCTAATATTTTCTACCAAAATGTTCTGTTGGTGATGGATGAGCTAAATTAAAAAGCGCCTGCTCCTTAGAGTTAAATACATTAATTGGCAAGTAGGCTGTGGGGATTTGCAGAAGGAAGCTGGCTATGTTCACGCCTTCAAGGAAAGAGGATGAGGTCTCTAATTCAGAGTGGAAGTTTTCTGGATGAGAGGGGCAGGGGAGGACAAGGTCTCTTTCCCACCACAATAGCAATAGTGCGCCCAGGCTGAGGGTTTCCTTCACTCCTGATTGAGAGCCCTGAGGAGATAAACCAGGGTCAGGTTTCCCTGTATCCCACCAAGAGACTCAGAGAGTATGCTGATGATAGTGAGTGTGCATTCTGTGTGTCTGTATGTGGATGCGCTCAAGGGGCAGGTCTTCACCATCTCCATCGATGACTTGATGGACAGCTTTACACGAGGTCATCAGATAAGCTGACACAGGATGGATTTGCCCCCACCACGTCTTATACAGTCAAGAGATAAGATGACTTTTTTTACGCTTAAAAAATTATTAAGGTATATCATGCACGAAAAAATAATTTTCAATTCACATTTGAGTATAAACAAGGGTTTCTCAGGCTGGAGAGATGGCTTAGTGATTAAGAGTGAGCGATGTTGTTCTGGGCATGACAGTTTGGTGCCTAGCACCATGTCGGTCGGGCAGCTCAGCTGTGATTGTAGCTCTAGGGTTTATGACACCCTCTGGTCTCCATGGGTACCAACACCCACATGACATACACACACACACACACACACACACACACACACACACACACACACACA
>CABHPH010022897.1:0-15653 GCA_902168325.1 Peromyscus nudipes | reverse complement strand
CACACACACACACACACACACACACACACACACACACACACACACACCACCTTTTAATAGGGGATTCCTGGCACCCAGGCATGCCTAGCCATCTATATGTGCTGTATGTGGCTGCTCTCTCATCACAGTGAATGTTTAAGAAGGAGGTTATAATTAAAAAGAAGAGTCTGAACAACCTGGATTAGACTCTCCCGGTCGTGGGACAATGAACAAAATAGAGACCGTGGCCGGGTTGGGTTTTGTTTATTTTCACCTCAATTCTATCTGTCATGGGACCTTAAGAATTTGGGGTAAGAAGTGTTTTCTAGCAAACTCCTTGTGTTTGAAAGCTGGGCAGATGGTAAATGTGAGCCCCAGATTCTTCCTTTTGTTTTGTTAATAACTGAAGGAGGTTATATGATATTACTAATGTAAAGAATTCTGTGCCCCCCACATTATATACACTCAAAACATTCTCTTTGCCCTCGAAATAAAAATAAAAGTAAAACTTGTTTTCTTTTATCGTCAAATTAAAAGCATAAACTAACCCATGCCCTTGAGTGTTCTACTTGCATTCACAATTAGGAGTTCCTGCATCTACCAGCCATGTCCACAGCATGGCTACCTTGGGTAACTCATTTGGGCAAATGTCATTCCTTACTAAGAAATACTGTGCTTAATTAATTCTTGCTCCTAGGAGGTCAACCTGGGGCACTTGTTATGGCCTTAATTGGCAGCATAAATCCTGAGACCCAGGAGGAAAAGCAGGGTGAGCAGTTAGCAGTCTCTGGCCTTTGGGGGAGTGTGCAGTGTGCTGGCCCATCACAGACAGTGACAGCTTCCGGTTTGATGGCTTGCGGTCTGGCCACACTGATGTTAGGATTAAGGCCAATGTGCAAGGAGAAGAGATGCAGCAGCAGGTACTGGTGTTCTATGTTAAATAATGTGAGACAGCCTGCTACCTTCTGGCTGGGAAAAATATGTTTCTATGAACTCCAGGTCCTACATATTAAATTATATTCATTATATGACCCATCTGGAGTCTCTGCCAGCTCCAAAAATATCATCTTACAGATATTAGCAAAAGGAAGCGAAATGTAATTTTTTTAATTGTAGACTTTTCATTTCCATTTAGTTTTTCCCTTTTATTGAGGAAAGCAGACTGGAAGGAAAGCAGAGCCTTCTCACTTGCACTGGTCCCCTTCAGAACACAGGCAGAGAAACCCTGGCTGTGGCTTCTCACACATGTGGCTTGAGGAGATGTGAGGCTGTCCTGGGCGGGAGGCAATGGCTGGAGAGGTCATGAGCTTAGTCTGAAACTCACACTAGTTGGGGAGGTGGGCTTCAGAGGAAAGAGGATGCACTGATTGGCCCTGGCTTTCTCTGAAGTGGGCTGCCACAAATCACATTTGACAGAGTGGAAATGAAACTCATAAATATCACATAAGATGGAGCTTATTTTTGTGTCTTCTTATCAATGTCGGTTGGCTGGGTTTTGACTCAATACAAAAACGTCTCCAGTATTTGGGACACTTGGTGCTCTCTACAGGCTTTGCTTCTGGCCAGCCCCACAGAATGTATAGAAAGGAGGTTCTCATTCAGACAGAGATCTCAAACACTGGTCCTAGGAGATAGCTTGAGGGGTTCAGAATGGAATGGGGAGAGCAGCTGAGCACGTCGTACAGGGCTTTGATGGCAGAGGGTGATGTCGCCCACAGCTCTATGGAGCCCATTGAGTGCTTTCATTCCTCAGCTGCTGAAGGGCACATGGCAGGTGGACTTTCACACCCAACTCCATGAGCAAGTATCTGCTGGAAGCCAAGTGTGGTTTCGTATTTGATCTGGGACAAACATCCTATGTAATAAATGGCATGCAGACCAGGCATCATTCATATACGCCTGCCACTCATGATAGGCTCACCCGTGCGAACGCCTGGGTTGCTGAATTCTGAAGACTTACTTCAAGTTCAGTAACAGTGAAGTGCCTTGGAGCCACCCACAGACATATCCACCGCCCTTGTGCCTTTCATGGAGACAGTCTTAGATGTTCACAGAGAGGCTCTAGACTAAACCCTGAGTTTCCAGCTGTAAATCCTGTATTTTGTGATTGGCCCTATTCCATCAGGTTCCTGGTAGAGATTAGGAATTGTATTACGTATGTGTGTTATTATATATATGTGACTATATTATAAATGTGTATATATATGCATATATTTAACTGCTCTAAATATTTTCTTTCCACTTGGTCAGCCATACCACCGATGACTCACCTCTGATTATTGCTCTATAACTTGACTGAGGTCTTTTTTGGGGGAGGCAGGGCTCTGGATGAGGCCCTTCTCATTCACATACTGTGGCTCTTTGGTGCCTAGATACGATGGAAAGTATCTTGCCATTCACTGATCGAGCAGGACTTGGAACTCATAGCACTTCTCCTGCCCCAGACTCCTGAGTCCCAGATCACAGCTGGAAGCCGTTGTAGCAGGCTTGTGTCTCCTTCTTTAAGGAGGCAGGCAGCCCTGCTCTCATCCAGGAAGATGCGGTGACAGGCACATGGCAAGCACAAATAGCAGCTCTGGGTTTCTTCCTAATGGGGTGCTGGAGTTACTTCCCCTAAATGGCTTACCCCAGCGCTTCCTGCCTCAGCCTCCTCCATTTCTACTTTCCAGAAAACAGACAAGATACCAACACAATTAAAAGAGAGTTCTAGTCTGCTTCCCTTGCTGGTTGTAAATGCATACAAAATACATGTAGATACAATAGGTTGTAAATAATTGATGTCTGCGCTTTTTTTCAGTCTGTAAATGAGAACACCTAAGGTGGAGTGACCAGCAGGACACTCTTCCCTTCCCCCATTAAGATAACAAGATGGGCGGAGAGAACTCACATTGGGGTGTTTTGGGAGCACTGTGCAGATAAAAATTAAAAATTAAAGAAAATGCTTTGAGTAAGCAAGCTCATAAAAGCCATTTGGAAATTTAAAATTACAGATTAGTTCAAGTCTTCTTTGGAGGGATTTCTGCATGTGGGTTCCTTTTTCATGGCAAGGTGGAAACCTGCCTGCCTTTTGTGTGACCACCTGACACTGTCATGGGATCCATGATGCTGGCCGGGGTGTCCTGGGCAGTCCTCTTATGCCTCCGGAAGCCAGCTCTGGTCTTTACCACATTAACCTCAGGGAATAATGAAAACAAACAGGAATTGGGGGTGAGAGGCACAGGCTCCCAGGACAGGCTTAGCGCAACTCAGAGTGCCTGCTTCCTTGCCTTGAGGAAGTGCTTGTCCAGGCTGCAGGGATCCATCCAGCTGCAAAAACTCCCACTGGCAGCAGGAGAATTACCCCTTCCAAGTCCCTCAAGTCTGAAAACAGTGCTGCCTGGCTAAGCTGTGTTCAGAGGCTGCTCAGCCCTCTGCTAGTTCACACAGTTCAATTGTGATTTATGGAGCCTCGCTCTTCTTTCTACACCTGCCTGTGAACATCTCCTAATTACTCATTGGAGAAAACTGGATAGAAATATCCTTGCTGAGAATGTGTGTGTTCCAAGGAAGAAGGCCAACCATGTCCAAAGAAATGTTCTGTCTTACTTGATCTAAGGAAAATAATCTCCAAACTCCACGATAGGCATATGGTTCAGATGACCTAGTGTGTTTGGACCCAGGGTTCAAACGAAGCACATCCTTCCATGTTATCTCCTTTGCCCCTCTGGAGACCATCAGAATTGTGAAGATGGTTCTCTGGGCCCAATATCTCTTAAAAGCAAAAGTAGGGTGAAACATCCAAAACTCCTGATGAGCCTGCCTACCCCGGAGCAGGGACATGGCATCTTTAGAGCAGGCTTTAACACCAGGAACTGCTTCCCTTAATAAGCCTGTCCTGCCTGGACCACCCAAGGCTTTGTGCAGCCCGACTGTGGAGGAAGTGCAGTTTTGATGCAGGAGATGGAGAAATGTGCAGCTTTTCGCAGAAGATAGATTGTTCCTTCTGTCTAAAGGCAGCAGTTTTTGAAAATGAAGCTGAGAGTTTAAAAATAAGGACTCTGTCAGGGAAAATAAAATAGCTCCCCCTACATCCATTAGGTGGCCTTTAATTGCAAGCTGGAGAGTGGCCTGACTCACTGGCAGGTGCCTCTTTCATGCCCAGGGCTGTTTCACCCCGGCCTCTGCTGTGGTGAGAGGCAGCCGCTCTGTATCAGCATGAATTGGATAGAATGGGAAGCAGAGAAGCACATTTAAAAATTAATTTTGTGTATTCTGCTAAATTTTCTCTTACTAGAGCAGGACCCACGAATGCAAAATTGAGGGTCTTGGAAACAACAAGAGTTCCAAGAGTGCATTTTTCTGTTGCAGGTGCCTAGGTGGAGACTCTAATGTGCTAATTGCAGGCAAGTTCATGGTGTTTAAGAGAACTTTACCTTTGCATTGGGGACCTATTTTATCTCAAATCTTGGCCGCGTGCTGACATAATGTAGCTGCTTTAATGTTAAAGATCAAGAAAGGGGAGCCTGTGGGTGGAATTCCAGCCCATCTCTTTGCTAATTTGATGAGAGAGAAGGGAAGTTGGAATAAATCACTAAATTAGCATTTCTGACTGAATTTATGATATTGGAGCTTTGTTGCTGAAAATATCACTTCCTTTTCCTTTCCCTTATCCTAAGAATGTTCTGGGGAAGTGGGAGAGGGGACCAATTGAGAACAAGGTATAATGGCATATATCTACATGAAGCTGCCATAATGAGACTCGGATTTCTGTGGTAACCTAAAAAAATTAATTTAAAAAAATGGAAGAAGAAAAGAATTTTGGTGGCTGTTCATTCACTGGGTGCATGTTCTCTGCTGGTCTCACCATTCCTAAGCTAGTGTTAGAGCTGCTGCCTGCAAAGGGAAAGTTATACACAAGGCAGTGTTCTGTTGTGAATGTTCCCATAGGCTATGTCCATGGCTGGGAGCAAGATCATGGTTTCCCGAGTCTGCCCCTCCTCTCTGTGGAGCATGAGCACGGGTGACAGACGCACAGAGCGAGGAGAAGAAGGACTTTGCACTGTGGAGTTCCACAGATCACAAAGATGAAGTGTAGAGAGAATTCCCTGGGTGTGCCTGGCCTACACAAGTGTCATTGACCAGGGGCAGGCAATGCTGCACCCTCTCACTGACCATCTCTGTGTTTGGGACTATGACATGGGATGATGCTTTCTTATGTCAGACTTGTATGACACTTGGTGTCAACATATGTATGACACTTGGTGTCAACATGGCTTTTCCTTTCAAGGGTAGATTCCGTTTTGGAAACTGGGTCTCAGGCAGTATTTTCTAGATAAACGTGGTGCAATTCTGCTCCACCAGAGTGGTGTTTGCTGACGGCAGGCAGAGGAACCTCTCCCTGTTTTTTTTCTACCTCCTGAGCTTTAGAAGACATACATGTCAATGCCTAAGTTGCCTCTCTTTTCTGGCCCTCATGTTGCATCAGACTTCTTCCCTTTCCACTTCAGCTTTAGAATGGAATTGTGTTTAAAGTCAGGGAGAAAAATTATACCAGGAAGACTCCAGACTGGCCTTGAAAATCCAATCCACTTGAGACAGGAGGGAAAAAGCCCATCAAATTGTGGATAGTCATTTTTTTTCTCTACTAATTTAGGTCTTTAATGTCCTAAAACAGTAAGTCCATCATAATTATTGGTGTCTGTGAAAGGGCTTTGAATTATGTACTGTGTGGGGTTGCCATGGCAATGTTCAGTATCATCGACAGTGTTATGATAGAGCTGAACCCTGCCTGTGTTGATGGTGAGCACTGCATACCAGACTTAGGGATTTTAAAATGCATGCTCTTTGGCAAAGAGTTTGGTAGTGTATTAGAGTGCATTTTGACTCTTTTTCCTTCCACTAACATTCTTGCCCCTCCTTCACAGTCCAGACTGGAATCTTTAATTTAGGTGCAGATGAGCTTTATGACGGATGCTGGGGATGGGCACTCATTCCTGGGGGAGGAGTCGGGGAAGGCACTCGCTCCTGGTTTTAGTTAAGGAGCTATACACTTTTTTTCAGTAAAATAACTGAGAATTTAAAAGCTTCAAATTCATTGGCTTCTTGCCCTGCTCTATTTAATGTAACCCTGATAATAAATTGGTAACTATGGGATGCACTGTGGAAGAACACTAAAGAACTGACCCATGTGATCTAGAAAACAGATGTCTTTGGTTGGTTTAAAGTAAATTGTCAAGTCCAGAATTGAAGAGTGCTCTGTGAACCCAGTGAATCCTTTCATTTTAGAAGGTGTTTTACCCTCTGCTTTAGATTATCTTCATCTCCAAATTCTCAAGAAGCAATGACTGTCTTCCCAGGTGTCATCTTTAGAACATGTACCCTGTTGCCCTAGCGTTCTTGGGATAGTCCATTTGCTGCCCTACCCTGTGTCCTTGACTTTCTTTTGACATTGTTCTGAGTTTGGGTGGCTCCCAAGCATAGACAGGGACATCCAGAGGTCACCAGTAAGCTTCTGAGCCTTCCTGGAGTTTTCCCTCATTACCCTGGTCTTGGGAAGAAAATTTTATGCAACTATGGAAAAGTTTAGTGTGGCAGCTCCTCCCCCTGCCCTGGCCTCCCAGAATCCCCTAGGCAGGAAATAAAGCCCATAGCAAACCTTTATCAAAGAAACTCTGCAAGCATGGCCTCTCTGGCTCTTGCTGAGGTAGTGGAATTTCTCAGAGGTATCTCAAGGGAATCCAGGGGAGTCAGTGTGACTGTGCAGATGACTTAATTCTGTCTGATCCATAGTCCTTTAACCACCAGAAGGTCAAGCAGAGGAGCCCATGAGCGCAGGAAAGAGAAAACCGAAGACATACTGGAAATGCTTGTCTATCTGAAGACATTCTGTAGCATGAGCCTGTGCAAACCCTGTGAGACCACACGCTCACAACTCACCCCACCTTTAAAGAACGGCCATTTTAATTAGCAGACTGAGCCTTTGGACTAGTCTCAAACTTAGAGGATTGCCACCTGTCCACTAGAGCAGGTTTATGATAATTAAACTTTCATGAGGCTTCATCATCTATAACCATTATTTTACCCAATGTCATACTTTGGATGAAATGCAGTTTTTTGTTACCTAATTTAAAATATTTGATCAAATTGGGTCATCTCTCTTGACCACAGGGTTTTTTGTTTTTATTGGTTACCCAGCAGCCTTTCTTCACTAGATCCTATTGCTCTATAGTAAATTTCATTGTGAGCCTAGGCATTAGCTCTGTGCCCTTCTTGGGATGCTTAGACTCTGAAGTGTGAGCCTTGATCACCACTGGTGCAAGTTCAGGCTCTTGGCCGAGAGCAGAGGCCACCCCCTCACAGCCAATCACAGGGAGTTTTAATTCACTGGGGGTTAAAGGGACTGAGAGTAATGGCCCCTGGGCCTAGGGGAAGTTGGATCTCTCAGGGGCCCTCACCTGACAGGGTCCAGGAAAATGCTGAAATCTGGTCTTCCAGAAAGATTAGTCAACATATAGAAACAGTGCTCTGCCTGAGTTGGCCAGCACAGCCTCCCTTAAAATGACTGCTTTGGATGCCTCTCAAAGTCCTGTTTTTCTCTGTGTTAAGTGTGCCATAGCTAAAGAGTGCTGGAAGGGGACAAGTGGAGCTGACACACTCAGTTGTTGGTGAGGATGTGTGAGCCATCACCCTAGTGGTGTCCCAGCTGCACTTCTAGAAACCATATCTGCTGCCCACGGAGCCCTTCCCCCTCACCTTATATTGCTGTTCATTCATGTTTACTAAATTCCCAGCCTGGGACCAAGTCCTGGTGGGGAGTTAATTGCTTATTTAAAAATAAACAAGCAAGCAAACATGCCCCTCCCTCTGGGGCAGCTGGGCTTCCTTCTGTGGAACACTGGCTGGCTGGCTTGCAGTCTTCTTGCCCACCACCTCAGAAGAAAACTCCCGTTTTCCACTCTCTCCCTCCCCCTCGCCCGTTGTCTTTCAGCTGGGTGTTTAGGTCTTCCGTGGTCTGTCTGCCCCACACTTGCTATTAATAGCTTCCTAGATGCTGACATGAGTGAGCTTCTACCCATCGAGTGTCTTTTCTGTTTGTTTAAGGCAACATGTTTCCTGGTCTTGAAACCTTGCTTCCCAGGGTGGCCAGGGGATTATTCCACAGTCCCCTCATGCTGACAGCAGGTCTGGGACTAGGAACCGTTGCCTGCAGCCTGTGACCTGGGCAGTCATCCGACTACTTTTGGATTGAGATGGACTTGGAATCTTTTCCTTTTAATGATGGAACAAAACACATAAGTTTCCTGGCTCTTCTCTTTTCCTTTGGACTTCACATGGTATAGATATTAATTGGGCCACAGCTTAGCTCACACATAAGGGGTTTGTTCTACTTCATTTCTGTCACTGTGGTAAAATGTCAGGACAAAAATGAACTTAGGGGATAGAGGTTTATTTCAGCTGACAGTTTCAAGTTACAGTTCGTCATTTCAGGAAAGTCAAGACAGCAGGAACATAAAACAGCCCATAGTCAAGAATGGAGAAATGACTACATGTATGTTTAGTGCTTAGCACATTCTACACGCTTAGGTCAGGACCCCTTGGCTAGGGAATGGTATTGCCCACAGTGGCCCAAGTCTTCCCACATCTGTTAACAATCAAGACAACCCCCTACAGACATGCCTGGTCTAGACAACCCCTCACTGAGCCATGTTCCCAGGAGATGGTAGGGTGGATCAAGTTAACAATTGAAAGTAACCACCACAGTGTCCCACACTGTTATGTGGGTGACACTCTCCTGACCCAGTGCTTTTTGTGACTGAAAACGATGCCATACTGCCTTTCTGAAAAATAAAGGTTTTGCTTGGTGCCTATTCTTACCACACATCTATGCCTGGCTTATTAGCTGCAGAGCTACACACAGCTCACTCTCAGAATGGCACAGTGTGACTCCTCACAAGCAATTACGTGTGATGATTAAACTCAAGCCAGTGATGGCACCGCTACCTGGGAATAAGGATTTCCTGGCTGCCGTCCTGCCCAGCAAAGGCCAGCTAAGGTATTATACTCGTGTATTGGTGTCCAGAGCCCAACAGCTACTTAATAATAAAAAAAAAGTAACTTCATGGTGATGCCAACAACTCCCGACTGCCTCAGCAGTTTTAGCCAGCCGTAATTCTGACGCTGGCCTCTGTGCACAGCAGAGTGCAGTGTCTCCTTAGCCCATGATTGGCATTCCCTGGAGACCTGCTCAAGTCCAAACACCCACCCCTTTCCTGTTGTCTCTTGTGCACTACCCCCATTCACACTGTGCCCCCACCCCGTGCCGCTAACCCAGAGTCCTCTGGGAAAACACCTGCTACTCACATCCTATGCCTTCTCTAGAGCCCAGATCCCGTGGAGAGTCCCCTCCAACTCATCCGAATTCCCATGGCTTTCATTTACTCAGTCAGAATTTTATGACCTACCATGTGCTAAATACCATGCCAATCTTTCTCATGACCTGCTTCCACTAAAGTTCTTACCACACTGCTTCTCAGTCTTTTAGCTGAGGTGAAGTGTAATGGTGTTACCATGCTGCTCTATAGCATTTTTGACAGAGCTCACATAATTTCTTACAGATTTTGTTAATTCTTTTATCTGTTGCTATGACAAAGTACCCAGAGAACAAGGAAGAAGGGTTTGTTATGGCTTATAGCTCCAGAGGGATCTAGTCCACCGTGGTGGGGAAGCCGTGGCTACAGGCAAGGCAGTCGTGGCAGCAGAAGCTGGACGCTGGTCACACTGCATCTATGCTCGAAAGGCACCCAAAGACAAGCAAGGGGGGCCAGGCTGTTAAACCCTAGAGCCTGCCCCACTGACACACTCCTTCCACCAAGGCTCCACTCACTAAGGGTTCCAGAACCTTTCCAAACAGCACCACCAGATGGGGACCAAGTGTTCAAATATACAAATCCATAGGGAACATTTTATATTCACCCCACAACACAGACACCAGCTGATTGACATGAAGTTACTGAATCAGCAAACTGATGAGTGAACACAGAAAGAGCTCGTGCCACTCTGAGGACCTCACCTGTAAGAATGCCGGGATTGGCAGCACTGTTCTTTCTAATTAGAGAATCCTTATTTTAATTACAGAGTGTGTGTATGAATTCTCCCATAAGGAAACGGGGTTTTCTAATAACAAGAATGATCACTCGTCAAGCTCTTGTTATACGGAAGAAGTACTGTGGTTGATACTTACAGTATTCCCCATTCTTATTTGCAGATGAGGCCTTAGCCAGTTCAGACTTAACTGAGGCCTTAGCACAAGGTCACAGAGGTAGTTAAGTGATAGAGTCAGAATCCATATCCATACACACTGATCTAAAGCCTGGTTCACAATTGTGGACTAGTGTCTAAATCTTAAAACATCAGCCTCTGTGGGAGATAGTGGGCACTGTTACACATGACTGCCTCTGAAAGCTGGGAAAAGGTGAGGCCGATGGGGGCTCCAGAGCCGTGATTTGGAAGTGTTAGAGGAGGTGGCCCAACCTCACAAGACAAAGTGTGGAGGAATGGGCAGGGACTTACTTCCGTGTGCTTAATGAATGAGCAAGCTCGAGCTAGTTAGTCCATTCAGGGAATCTGGACTTTTAGGTACGTGGGTATAGGAGGATATTTGAGTCTCTTTTGTTTTAAAGTAGTTTCTGCACTGCAGATAATAGAAGTGAGTCAGAGGGATGGTCTTTCTTAGCCATCAGGTAAGATAGAAGTAGTCTGAGCAGGTTTTGAGCACTCTCCAGTGAGGTTAATAAATGGCACTGGGATCCTTGGTGTCCTTTGTGTCCTTCAAGTTTCTAGCTAGTATAGAAAACTACCACTCTTGGTCCTTCAGGTGGAAGCCATCACTTTCCCTAGTCTTCTGACACTCGTCACTTGACGCTAGTCCTCTTCCTCGGCCACCTCTGGTCTTCACTCTGGTACACTGATGCATTTTTAACCCAGGATGAGGCAGCTGGAGAAGATCATCAGTACATCCTCCAGTCCCTGACAGAGGAGCCGAGAGCCCGGCTGTACAAGGCTGTGACCTGCTTAGGTCACAGAGACAGTGAGGAAGCTTGACTCCCAGGGCAGAGCACTGTGGGAGACCAAACCCCACACTTATTTACCCCTGGAATTCTTGAGGATTGAGGAATAAGAGACTCAGAAACAGAGAAGAAGAGAAACAGAGAAAAAACACAGGATAGACTCGGGTGAGCCTGGATCCTTATCTACCAGCCCAGAACTTTATTCCAAAGATCCATTTATAACAATGCCAAGGGGTGGAGCAAAGGACCTCCCCCTTACTAGTTACAGTCACCTGGTCCCCAGGCCCGTGATCCAGTCAACCTCTTATGCAGTCCTGCTGGGTACAGCCACTAGGAAACCTAGTGGGCTCCAACAGGGCACGCTCTGTACTGTGTCTAACCTCTGCTTTCTTTCTCCAGGTAGAACCAGGTCCTTCATCTTCTCATATTCAGCCTCTTGGTCTTTTCTCTATAGGTGTCTACCATTTACTTGCTTCAAGAACTGTTATATGTGGACTTCCAAAGCCCATATTTTTAAGTCCAAGACCAATCATACGAGGCTTTTATTTTGAGTTGGACATATATGTGGTTTTAAATCACATTGAATCACGTAAGAAACATGTGCTTCCTCAGAATTCCTCAAAAAATAAAAAAAAATTAAAAAAAAACCTTCAGCAAATGCTGAGCTGTCCCTGATATTCACTCAGATCCCATCTCCTCAAGGAATGGGTGGCCCAGCGCTCCATACCTTCTGTAGACTTACTATCCATGGGGCGTGAGATTCCATCGGAATTTTGGCTCACTGGGTCTTCTATGTTTATGGTGCTGGCTTCCCAAGCAAGCCAGAGATAAAACAATTCCATCTTAAATAATGTTAAAGTAAGTAGGAAGTCAACCTATATAGTAGTATTAAAGTGTCAGTGGCCTGGGCTCTGTCCGCCTCCTCATCCACATACAGTCCTGGAAGCTGGGTCTCTAGCAGGGGTGATGTTTATGCCACAACTGGGGGTGGCAGTGAGGGAAGACAAAGGTGTGGGTGACACAAAACTCCATGAGAATCACAGACAGTCCCTGTTTACCCAGCACACAGATCGAAATACCTCCCAGCATGTGTCATAGTCAGCAAGGGGTCTGCCGTGCTGGGGATGATTTCCTGAAACTGAGACCTGCTGACACTCAGCCAAGCCTGATCTGGAAAACCAAGAAGTCCTATTCAGTTTCTGTCACCGTTTCTGAGCCACACTGATGGGTAATTAGTGACATATAAAGTTCTGTTGTTCTCTCTCATTTCCCTCGAATATCCCAGTGTTGGTTTCCTGTGCTCCGCAGACACGACGACATTGCTGAACTGAACGTTCAGTTTTAAGTGAATGGAAGGGGACCTGTATCTCCCCGCCCCTTTTGTTCCTCTCGCACACAAAGACTATCTCCTTCCATCACGTTCTTCCTGGCCACCGAGCAACGAAAGTGTTTGTTTGTTTTTGTGTTGGGTTTATACCTCTGGGAATCAATGGTGTCTCGCAGTGTCCTGAAAAAGGTACTCTGACACGGGAGCACATACTTCTCGGGTTCCAGGACCCGTTGTTTTAGATTCAGAGCATTCTTGTAGCACCAAAGGGAGAAAAAATAAACCATGTTTCCTTGGAAAATGTATGTGTCTGGGCTACTGACAACATGACAATCTTAAACCGGATTTCCAGGTCTTTACAGTTAAACTGTGCCAGTAACAATATGTTTATTTAGACTCTAGAATCCAAGGGCACACGTGTGAAAATCCTAAACAAAGTGCACTCCATGAGTGTTCTTGGCTCACGGGTTGAACACTGGAGGTTGTTAGTCGGGCTCCCGCTGTGGTAATGGGCTGCAGGCAAGGTTGTGCTCACACGGGGAGACTTGTGCTCTGCTCAACATATTTCCTGCATTCAGGAGAATGGGTGTGGAGTGGCTGTAAATCCCACAGCAACTGGTAGGGTAGAGCACCACACTTTGAATACACAGAGCAGCAGTGCTCTATCGGGCAATTAGAAGGGAGAGCAAGGATGGCAGCTGAGCATTTATCACCTGCTGCTTCCTCCTGTTGATTGGAACAAGCAGCACTCCATCAACCATGTCTGCAGAGCTGTCTGGTAGCCACTGGGGGGAACAGAGGAGACGCGAGGCCCCTGCTTCTGAGCCCAGCGCCTACTTCATTTCATGAGTGTTTCGCACAATTCAGGATATATTGCTGCTTTTATCAAAGTATTCTCCAGAAGTTAAAAAAAACAATGATAAATCACTCAACAAACACATGTAAATAAAATCGAACACAAATGTGAAATCTATTAATGAGAAGAGTAGATGGCAAGGCAGGCTGGAAGAATGACATGAGGGAAATGTAGATAGGTGGTGGGTAAGTAGAATGACAAATGGTGACAGACACACAGACATTCATGATGAAAGCAAAAAAGAAATGATGGCTAAATGAGATGCAGAGTTCATTGATGTCCCCCACAAGGCAATAAAATAGTATTCCTAAGGGTTATTTTTCCTTGGGCAGAAATTCTCTGTGCTTAAACCAGACTTTGAAAGATTTTTTATCAGCTTTCTACAACCTCTCTAGAGGAAAGGGTGCCTGCTGTGCTGGACAGGGCCCTTCTGGTATGACATCAACAAGACCCATTTTTCTAGCTTGTTTTCAGTTTGGGATATTAAACATTCCCTTTGTAGATTAAGTCATTACCTCAATGGTTGTGATATGGAGCTAAATGCAAAAACAATCCTGTAGAAGACTTCAGAAGTTCCCAGCTCTTGCCTGCTGTGTACAATGCATTGGGCAAATGTTGTCCCTTGTGCACCAGCTTCCTTAGCAGTGGGTTCCCTTGAAGCTGTTCTGGCCTGCCGAAGAGCCACTTCAGCTCACTAAGCCTGTGTGGGTTCTAGCTCTAGCTGATATTTCCCAAGCAAATCAGCTTGGTATACGTTTTAGTAAGACACTAACAGTCGTCGCTAGTTTTGACTAAAAGGGTCTTTGGGGCTTACCAAAGAAAGAGGTAAGAAGGTGTCAGAGTCCGTTTGGAACTACAGGCAGTTGTGAGCTGCTACATGTAAGTGCTGGACATAGAACCTCTGTCCCGCATAAGAGCAGAAAATGCCATTAGCCACTGAGCCATTTCTCTAGACCTTGGGTTTGGGGTTTTACAGCGGTCCCTTTATCAGTAGGCAGAGCCCAAGATGCACCCCAAGGTGGGTTTTGGTCTCTCATGAAGTTAGCTGTTTATCTGCTCATCTTCTTGTTTGCAGGGCTTTTTCCGCCGAAGTATTCAGAAGAACATGATCTACACTTGCCACCGAGATAAGAACTGTGTTATTAACAAAGTCACCAGGAATCGATGCCAGTACTGCCGTCTGCAGAAGTGCTTTGAAGTGGGAATGTCCAAAGAGTGTAAGTGGAATCTCAAACATGAGCTTTTCCCCACGTTATCTATAATATGTTTGCTCAGTTTCTGAGATCAAATCATGAAGAATGTTAACATGTGACATGCAGATGTGGTACTAAAGGCGTGCTGCCCTGGACAGGTATAAACAGAGATGACATGAAAATAAGATAACCGTGAAGATTTCCTGATCAAACTTGAATGATAGTTGGTGAAAACCAGGTCATAGGTGTTGTGGCCGCAGGTTCCAGGCGGGTTCCTGACCGGGTAGGGCTCCAGAGTCGACAGTCAGAGCAGCCATGCACTCCCTCTCTACCCTTGTCCTGACAGTGGGAATAACGGCCTTTGTAGCATGGGATGCATGGGATGAAACGTCAGAATACTAGTGCAAGTATGAACCGCCTCTTGTAGATGGGAGACATGGTACATGTTTGTTTCAGAAGGAACATTGGGGCATTGGACACACTGACATTGTTCTCAAGTTGAATTAGTTTTTCTCTTCTAAGCCATTCCTTCCCAACAAAAGTAACAAAAATATTTAAATAAACTAAAAATAGCTTATTGTGCCATAAACATCTGATAATAGGGAGTTGATTGTCTATGTATGAATGTAAACAGATGTCATAGATACAGATTTTGTTCATTATATTTTCTCCTTGATGCTTTTACACAGAAAAGAATCCTATGGTGTGCAGCTAGCTCAGCCGGGAGGCCTAAAACAGCATAAGGATGTGTCCCAGGTGAATGGTTGGGGTAGCAGGCAGAAAAAACCACAGGGATGAGTCACTAGGGAAGGTGCTAGGAGATGCTTTTGTCCTCCAAGAGCATGGGACAACAAGCCAAGAACCCTAACCAGTCCATGATTTTACTGTGCATCAGAAGAGCTGTGCTGTGAACCAAAGACTTTTGTTGGAGATTAGATCTGGGAAATCTAGCCCTATGGAGAAGCCTGGGCTAAGGGAAGGGAGCCCAGTGGCTAATAGCACTGCTCCAAGGGTGCCTGACTTCTTCTGCTTCCGATGCCCGGAACTGCAATGGCTGCTTCTCAGGAGTCACACGCATGCTTCTTAACACTGCTCCCGTACCTTCCCCTTTCCCCTCTGCTTGGTTTCTACTCTTCGGGGTTGGGATTAACACAGTTAATCTTATGCCAGCCATAGTTCTCAGTTCACTGTGTGTACCTAGGCCAGTCTCAAGACACACAAAACTCATTCTTTTTTTTTTTTTTTTTTTTTTT
>CABHPH010022871.1:0-18329 GCA_902168325.1 Peromyscus nudipes | reverse complement strand
AGAGAGAGAGAGAGAGAGAGAGAGAGAGAGAGAGAGAGAGAGAGAGCAAGAAAGCGAGCTACTAAAAGCTTAAATCTAGCCACCTGTTGTGGCTTGAGCTGAGTCAAGCCTGGGCTGCAGCTTCCTTAACCTCCAACCATGTGCGTTGGCTTTACAGGCAGGGACCCTGTTCGGCAGGGCAGGCCTGAGTTGTTTGTAGCACCGGCATTAAGCTAACCACTTGGGGCTACGGTCAGTCCGGCCTGGGCCTGGGCTAGGGAGCCGGCCACCTGGACTAGGGAGCTGGCTGCCCAGGCGGGAAACCGGACCCACCGCCAAGCCAAGTCAAGCAGTTTTTTTTTTTTTAAATAAATCTTTTTTGTCTTTTTTTTTTTTCCTCAGAGCTGAGGACCGAACCCAGGGCCTTGTGCTTGCTAGGCAAGCACTCTACCACTGATCTAAATCCCCAACCCCTGTCAAGTGGTTTTTAATGGATTCTTGTCACGTTGGGCGCCAAATGTAGAAGTAACCAACCATCTTATTAAATAAGAAACACAGAGCCAATGTAAAGATAAAAGCCCAAGAGGTCAGAGCTAAGAACCTTACCCGCCTGCTGCCAGCTAGCCTCTTCAACCAGGAGACCTCTCCGAAAAAGGGAGCTACTTCCTGTGCATTTGTCTTATAAAGACTTCCTGTTCTGCCTTTTCATTGGTTATAAACCCAACCACATGACCGTCTCGTCACTGCCTGTCTGTGGTCACTCCAGGTCTTCTATGGTTGGTATTGAGATTAAAGGCATGTGTTTCCAATGCTGGCTGTATCCTTGGACACACAGAGATCTACCTAGTTCTGCTTACCAAGTGCTGGGATTAACGGCGTGCACCACCACCGCCCTGGCTTTCACTATGGCTTGCTAATAGCTCTGACTCCTAGGCAACTTTATTTATTAACATACAAATAAAATCACATTTCAGTACAAATAAAATACCACTATAGTCTCACATCCCTCCTCTGAGCTAGTTATCACCTGCACATTTCCAGGAGTGGCAGGATTAGCTGCCTGGTTTTGTTTAGGAATCTATTGTGACTCTCTACATTTGAACTACTAAAGACACAGAGAAAAAGAAGATGCCCGTGACTGGTACAGGGCACAGTCCCTGGTGTTGTGGAACATTATGAGTGGGACTGAAGCCCAGGAGACACAGCAGGGGTGACTTCAACAGTTCAAGGAAACATCTCCATCAAGAATAAAAGTTCAAGAAACATCTTGACAGTATAAATTGAGCCAAGTGAAGAATAACCGAAGTCCAGATCTAGATGGCATGTCTCCCAGAACAGTTAAAATCATCTTCATTCTTATATTCCACCACAATTATTTCAGCATATCTTCAAAAATGTAAGAGCCTTTGGGACCCAGACTTCCTTCCACTCTGATAAGTGCCGTCTTCACCCTTCATCAAAGGAACTTCTCTTTGCAACAGAGACCACTCCAGGAAACCACAGCCAATCGATACGGACAGTTGTGGAGCCCAGTTCAAGTGGATACATCTATGGCATACTCCTGCACCTAAGGCTTGGGGGACATTCCAGAAGAGGAGCCAGAAAGACTGTAAGAGTCAGAGGGTCCAGGAGTTAGCTGTGAGACTGTGTCGCCTAGTAACAGCAGAAGTTCCACCATAAAGTCTCACCACCATGACTGTGAGAACAAGGATGATACCAGTGAACACGCCAAAATGGGCAAGGAAAAACCCATGAGGCCTCAACCCTACACAAAGAGCTACAGGCGACTGAGGAGAGCTGGGAGGGGGAGAGGAGGCCGTCCCTAGGGAAGAGCACACCAATCGGTTGTCCAGTGCCAAATGATCAGTCTTGAAACACACATACAAGCAACATTGTACAGACTCAGCAGTTATATTTAAAAACATATATGTGTGTACAATTACACATATAAACATAACAACAGTTAGGTTTTTTTTAAGGCCATGAATTTGAAGGAGAGCAGGGAGGGGTATATAGGAGAGTTAGGAGAGAGAAAAGGGAAGGGAGAAATATTGTAATTAAATTATAATCTAAAAAATTTAAATGTCAAAAACAAATAACCTATGGATACATTATGACCAGGTATGGCATTTTACAAAACCATTTCAACGATGAGAAACCTAAGTGTTTCTCTTGGAGAATAATTCTGTTATAAGCAGCATCAATAGGACCGGTCACTATTTTAGAAGTAGTTACATCTGAGCAGAGAACAAAACCAGCTCAAG
Organism: Peromyscus nudipes; assembly: GCA_902168325.1. NCBI lineage: Eukaryota > Metazoa > Chordata > Mammalia > Rodentia > Cricetidae > Peromyscus > Peromyscus nudipes. Next base: position 16,086 of record CABHPH010022871.1, on the reverse strand, counting down.
CTGGCCTCCTATATTCCATGCATAATTACACTCATGGCCACCTTGCCTAAGGACAAACAGCCCAGAAACTCCTGAGTGTAGAGACCACCAAGCCCAGGACCCACACAAGAGCAGAGAGAACAGGGATAGTGGCTCTTTAGTTCCATGTCACTCAGGGGCCTGAGGTATCTTCAGGAGACAAAGTTCCTAGGTCCAGTCCCTGGTCACAGGAACCAATGTGAAGGCAGATGCCAGCTTCCAAGTTTCTAGTCCCATGGGCAGACTGGCAGTCCTTACTGCAGGACGGCTGTCACAGTCACCATCCTCTCAGGACCACGGTCTCCCCACACCTAACTCTCCCTCTCCAGTTCTTCATCTGCCATCTTCATGTGCTTGGAAGTCCATTCACTTCCCAGGATCCTCTCCTGTGGGAATCCACCTTAAGATGGGAACACCTGTCACAGCCTCAAGCAAACCCGTGAGGAAGATGCAGTCCTCAGACACAATGAGCATCTCAGCAGACACTCAAGCCTTTGAGTGTGGCTCCTGGAAGCCATGCAACAAATACCTCAACTGCATGGACCATTGTGCTTGCAGTGGTGGGTTCTACAGAAGAGTGGAGAAAGAAAGGCCCAGGTGGGTCAACAACATCACCTTAACTGGGGATGTTTATTCCTTGGAGACAAGATCAGAGGACAGTGCAAGACCTCAGGCTTTTCTCAGATGAGCCTGATGACATCCGTTTGTCATTTTAAAAAGTGTGAATCTCATGTTTTTCTTCCAAAACATCCAAAACTGTGGTAACCCAGACCCTGAAGTCTGCCTTAAAAAAACTAAGGAGATCATGAAAACAAACTCCCTCCTGGAAGATGCCTCCTTGGGGTCCAGATCAGAGAGATGAATTCAGGCAGGCTTTTCTGTTATCACCTCACCCCCTCCCCAGCTCTCACTCTGGTTTTAACAATTTCCCCACTCTCTAGGCCCCAGCATAGTCCTGACCTATCTAAAAGGGTCTAGTTAGTAGATAAAGTATGAGACATGAGGTAGCATCATGCTCAGGATGCAGGTGTCTGTGCAACAGTCTCTCACAGATCAACAGAGACACAAATAGAATCAGACAGGAGCAACAGGTCAGGATTATCTTATAGTTCAGTGTTTCCATACAGAAAGCTGAAAAATGACTCAGAAGAATGTAGCTGATAGCTGTACAAGGATGTGGGTCTACACAGTGCCATTGAACTTGACTAGTAAAAACAGCTAAAATTATCAAACTTGTGTTTTTACATTTTGCAGCAATGGCAATCGTTTGATTTTAAACAATCTGTGAGAATATAAGAAGACCAAGTCTTAATGGAATAAGATGTTGCCTAGAGAAGGTGGGTGGTACCATCCCCTGTGCAGATAAAGTATTGATGAGGCTTCTTTTCCCCTGGATCTTTCAGTTTCCAGGCCCAAGAAGAAGGTTCCAAGTGTAGCTGCTATCACATCCTGGCAGGGTCCCCAGTCTACCTTGCTCCTCCATGATCATAACACAGAAACAGAAGTTGTGGGTGACAGGGACCCAGAGGCACTATCTAAAGAGAGGGCTGGGCAATAAAGGAGAAGGTGGGCTAAGACACAAGTGGAAAGGGCTTGCATGGCCTAGACACTTGTCTGAATTCATCCTACTACGATCATGAGAGGACTTCAGTGATTATTTCTCCATCAGACATTCTCATCATTATTTTCATGCATTGATCCTGGCCTGTTTGTAATTAGCTTCTGGACCTCTCACTCACATACAGACACTATTCTATTGAAATGTGGGCCTTCCCCTTCTTTCAACTCACAAAGTAATAAGGCAACTAAACATTCATCAATGAAATCCTAACACCAGCAAAAACACTTAATTCACCACAAAGTGTCCAATCTACTGCACATATTTCCCCATCCCCTGGTCAAAAAAGCTGTCAGCTCTGAGAAGGGCCACAGGGAGCAGGAGGGACACTCACAGTGTGGCTGCTTGACAATGTGAACTGGTCCCAAGAAGCTATGAGATAATGGGGCTCTGAGCCAAGTGTGAGGCAGAAGGCTAGCCCAAGAGACTGCCCCGATCACTCAAAAATCGTTTAACTGCCAGGAAAATGTGATGGCGCTATCAAGATGTAAGAAATCAGAAATGAACATTGTGACAGAGCAGGACCAGATGATTCTAAATGATAATCAGCTGCTGCAAGGTTACATAATCCAGCATCTTTCATTTGCTATATGTATAACCTCATAGATTTTGTTTTAGCAGATATATGGTACCACACAGATACTTAATAATTGTTCCAACATCAGAGAAACTGTTCATCATTTGCAAATTGGACATATGAAGATAGAACTGCATTAACAGGGAATTTAATAAGAAATTAACAAGTAATTTACTTCACAAAAGTAAATTAACAAGACAGAAATACTACCTTTCATATCCTTTGGGAGAAGAATGAAGATGACAATGTGTTTGATTCATCCAGCTTTGCTATGGCAGATGGAAGTCATCATAAGGACGGCATGAAGCTTACATCAGAGGTCTCCTGTGTCTGTACTAAATGACAAAAATGTCCAGAAAAGCAGTCTTAAATGTGAGGTGGACTCTGGTGTTCTAAGAAGAAATGCATTCGAGTTTTACATTAAAAGCACCTGCATATACAAAATGCAAGAGGAGCTAGAGCTTGTTCCTCAACAGAGAGAGAGAGAGAGAGAGAGAGAGAGAGAGAGAGAGAGAGAGAGAAGCTGGTTCCTCAGGGGAGACAGAGAGAGAAGCTGCTTCCTCAGCAGAGACAGAGAGCATACAGGGAATACCTTTGTCTCCATCACCTTCTTCCCTGGGGACCAGATTGCCTTGACAGTGTGGAACAAGAGCAAGTACAGACTCTGGGCAGGAACAGCACAGCTCTGTTTCTGCTCTTCATCTCTCCTTTCTGCCACTAACTCCTTTGCTGACGAAATATGTTAAACCTCTGAAATGTCTTTATAGACTGGCATGGGACCCTGAATGTTGGTCTGTCAAGTCTGTTCTACTAGCTTCCCTACTCTGTCATTTCCTTACCTCCTGACAGTGCCATCAACATCACACTAATCTTCATCCTAAATCCTTACTCCACATGCCATCCCCCAACAGAATTCAAAGATCTTGAGATGTTAATAGGTGACCCAGCATTTTCCAAGGGTATTGTCTTAGAAGGGCACTTTTGAATCTTGAAAAAAAAGTCCTTGTGCTCTTGAAAAAAATATAAGCTACTCATAGATAATATTAGGGGATGTAGAGATGTTACATTTAAAGAAGATAAATACATGATCACAAATTTAAAAAACAGAAGCATCATATTGAAATTCCCTCATCACAGACATAAGAAGGGGACTCCCTCTCTGCTTGATGTGAAAAGCCTCAGGAGACTCTTGTTCCCTTCTCAGAGTCCAGCATTCCTCTGGGGAATGTGGTCACGCTCACCAGCAACTGACTGACAAAGTACTTCCTGTACATTCACCACACAGATGCAGCAAGAACTTGCATCTTAAATATCACACAGGAAATAGTGGCGGCTCTCTTTCCACGCCTAATGGTTTAAAAGTTGTGAGGCATAAACAGGTGACAATTGAGAACTGGTCAGACCCCTGAAGAAGATGTTCCTGCTCCTGCTTCTCCTGGTGGCTGTCCTGCCAGTCAGCACTGAAGGAGGTAAGCAGCCATTCCCTTCTCTACAGTCTGACATGTGTCACCAGGGACACTTCCATAGTGCCCCAGTCAGGCTGTGTCTAAGGTCTGCTCCTCACTCAGTTCATCTGAGAAGTTTGCTGAGTCCCAACTCCAGGACTGGATAAAGAGGGCTCTGAAATCACCAGGAAATATTTGTAAAGTAACCTGGTGAGTGAGATCTCAGTCATCTAACAGTGAGGAATTATAAAAATATCCTGGGACCCCAGTGGAAAGATGCAGTTGAAACTGAGGGCTGGTAGTTCCATTTGGCAAACATTAGAGGGCAGCTTTATCCCAGGGCTGCAATCAGGATTTGAGACTGGAAGAACTGTCTATTCTGGTTCCAGGCTTCACCATTGCCTTGTCTCTGTTCTTCTGAGCCATACAGGTCTCCATGACAGCTCCCCACAATCTAACAGAGCCAGCAAAGTGTGGCTTCATCCCTGCTCCACAGCTTGATGAAACCAGGCTGTCACTGTATCCTCCCACCCATCTCCCCATCTCACTAGGATCCCAACTCTTCTGTGTTCTTCCTTCTAAGTGCCAAAGGTTATTTCAATGTCCTAAGAAGACAATCCTATGCTGAAGTTCAGACTACATTAAAAACCCTCTTCCCAGCTACTGGCATAGGGCACATGAGAACTTCTCATGGTTAAGACAATCTTGTTGTTTCTAAGTTGTACACTATGTATGGAGAATCAGAATGGAGAAAAGGCAGCCAGGCATTTTTAACCCAATAGAGCATCATGTTTACTTCAGTCACAGCCCAGTGCTTAAGTGAGCAGGACTCCAGATAGAGCAGGAGACAGAGAAGTAACTGTAGTTAGTTGAATGTATTCTAGATTTTCTGAACAATGTATGCTGAAATCTACCTTTATGTGAACATGAGCTTGAATTTGATTCAGGGAAAAGTCTCGACTCTGTCATTACTACAAAGAGAAATTGAAAACTAGTGGAAAAGTGACATCATGCCACAGGCCGGGATGAAAAACCACACAAGCCAGGAAACCTTTCTCAGTGTGTGACAGTCTCTACAAAACTCTCTTCTCCATCCATGTCAACTCCACAGACTCCCCTAGCATGAAATGTCCCATATGCCAGCAATCAAGTGTAGTGCACAGTTTCAAAATGCACAGAGGTAATCAGAGCAAATACTCTCTTTCAGGAAAAATACTTTGGGGTACAGAGTCCAAACCCCACTCCCGGCCCTACATGGCATTCATAAATTATTATGATAGCAAATCACACCTGTGGCGATGTGGTGGTTTCCTGGTAAGAGAAGACATCGTAATGACAGCCGCTCACTGTAATGGAAGGTGAGGAGAAGCAACTGGGTCTTTGTTGCATGAAATTGACCAAATAACAGATATGGGCTGTTTCTAAAAATAGACCAAGGGTCCAGATCAACCATACCTTATCTCATTTGACCTAGACTGTTACAGGTCATGGGACTGTGGTGTTATTGAAGGATTTGAGAGAGTGAGGAGGTTTCTGAAGACCTAGGACACAACTTTTCCATGAATTTCTTGCTATTTGACTCAGCCAAGCTCTGACTTAGGCTGAGTCTTACACCTGCATTTCAGAGACTGATTCATTGCTCCTATGTTTACTTTATCCATTTTATTTTCAAGGAATATAACTGTAACCTTGGGTGCTCACAATATCAAGAAACAGAAAAACACACAACACATCTCAGTTGTTAAATCCGTCCCTCACAAGTACTTTAACCGAAAAACACTGGTCAATGACATCATGCTACTAAAGGTATCATTTTACTGATTATTTTTGGTTCACTCCACAGGTTACTAGTGTATCAGTCCAGTGTTATCCCCTGAGTGGCTGATCTATTGGTCCCAGGACCATAGAATGGGGCTTTTGGAGGGTTTACAAGTGGGGAAGGTATAGGGAACCCCATCTATGGTTTAAGCTTGCTGAGAGTGCCAGACCTGAACTCTTATTTTCCATCTTTCTGACCAGCTGAAACACAAAGCTCGACTCAATAATGTTGTGCAGAAAATTACCCTTCCGAAGAGCCAGGATTGGGTGAAACCTGGGCAGGTGTGCACAGTGGCAGGCTGGGGAACCCTGGCCAATGGTAGTCTGTCTAACACACTTCAGGAAGTAAAACTAGAAGTTCAAAAAAGTCAGACATGCCTTAAAATGTCCAAAGATTACAACGACTCCATCCAGATCTGTGTGGGAAATCCCAAGGAGAAGAAGGCTACTGCTGGGGTAAGGACATGGCCATCTTCAAATGTTTGCCCAGAAACAGAGCCATACTGCAGACAACAGCCAGCATTTCTCCCTCTGTGCAACTTTGGCTAGTCTAGATGCTATGTAGGAATCAATCTGCAGGGATCTAGCAATTTCCCTGAGCCAAACTTCTGTCCTTTCACCATGGGAAAATAGGAGAGCTGGAGTCCAGTGAAACAGAAGAATGATACAGCCAGGCAAGGACACACCAGTTAGTGAGTGACAGGGCTCATCAACCTCCATCCACTCAGGACCAAGGGTGATGGTGGCACATAGCCTTTCCATCACTTAGCCTGAAAACTCAGGCCTTAGTGGGAACACAGAAGAATGGGTAGAAAACCAGTCTGGCAACAGGTAATGATATTTACTAAGACTTCCCATTTTTCTGTCCACAGGGAGATTCAGGGGGACCCTTTGTGTGTCACAATGTGGCCCAGGGCATTGTCAATCGTAACTTCAATACCATAAAACCTCCTCGGGCATTCACGAGAATCTCTAGCTTTCTACGTTGGATTCAACAAACAATGAAACTCCTTCAACAACCCTAGAACAAGCTCTGTGTCTCTAGGGTAGTGTCTAATATCCTGGGGTATAGCTTCTTGAATCTTAATAAAGAAATCTGTCTTCACAAGAGCTGACATCAGTCTCTTCTGAGAAAGCACATCTTTAACGATTTTGTTCACCAGCTTCTTTTTCACCCTCCCCTGGTCTCATGTTCGCTGTCTCCAAATACTTCTCACTAAGCCTTCCCCTAACTGTGCACTGATTGCATTGGAACAGCACTTATATAGACCAGTACTGTCAGTCCTGGAGAGAACTACTGTCTGACAAGGATGCCTTCTTCCTTTCAAATTCTTCTCCAAATTTCACAGACTACAAAGGGAGGGAAAGATCAAAAGCCCTTACCTCTCACTCTACCCATTCCTCTAAGGAATATCTATGGAATATCCTAGCAAGTCCACTGCTCTCTCAGGCTCCTCCCAGGTCTCCTGGTCCAGCACCCCAAAGTCTCTCTCTCCAGCTGTCCTCTCATCTCAGAACTGCAGCCACCTCTCTTTACTTTGCCCTAAAGGACTGAGGAGATGACACAAGACAGCTCCATCACCCAGATCAGGAGCTTTAGCAGAGGATCAATGTTGTGTGCCTAGACCTGTAGAGTCACGTCCAGTGCAGCAGGGCCAGCTCAGCACTCTCATATACGTGTGTTTACATCTTGTCCCAGAGCCCTGGTGTGAGCTGAGTCACCACTAATCCACTCAACAACTACTGTCTCATTCAGCTTGTGCACCTAGTCATAAATGGCAACCCGATAACTATTTTTAAACAATTTGTCACACGTATTCTCTGCTTCTTGAACATTCTCAAAAACTCTCACCTCCCTAACATATTTATATACCTTAGGCTCTCCTCACAAATCTCTCTCTCTCACACATTTATATCTTTGTATTAGTTTATATTAAAAAAGATGAACTGTGTAATTGTGGGTTTGGATCTATCCTTGTAGACTCAGCAGTGGATATAAGCTCAAGACATTGATTTCCTCCTCTCCCAGACTCTATCAATAGCCAATAGTTTAGAGCTAAAGAGTGAGGTGTACAAGCCCCTCCCAATTTGTTGACTGAATGTTGACAGGACTGGTCTTATATGAGCCAGTGCTGGTAACTACATTTGGTCTGAACTGATTATTGCAATAATTCTATCAAGACTAGGTAAAGGAATTTTGAAGCCCTTCATCATACCTTCCAGCTCTTACATACTTACCATGCCCTCTCCCATAATGTGGCCTGAGCCTCAGAGGGGATAGTATAATGACTTGATTACAGATGGACTCACAACCATCACATGTTTATGCATCTTGGGCAGCAATGATCTCAGCATTCACCAGCATTCATCATAAGGAGCAGCATCTCTGATTGAGGCTGGAAGACACTTTTGTCTATGGGGAAAAGCATTGGTATTTGCAAGTCAGTTTGTTGCTGTGTGAGTTCAGTTAATAATCAGATATGCACCCCCAACGTGGGCCTACTGCCTCCCCTGTAGGTTATTAGCCAGACTTACAGCACCAGGCAGGGTCCCCTGCAGCCCATGGTGTGGGTCTTGAATCTGATCAGAGGGCAGTTCATTACCCTTAAAAGATTGAAGCTGCTATTGCACACCTGGCTTTACATATGGTTTCTTCATACTTTCTTTATCTCAATTAATTCTTCCCTCCAGCCCAAACCTACAGCTACCATCCCCTGCCTCTCTTCCAGCCTAACCCTTTCTATTTCAATATTCCCCTTCTTTACTAGCTATGTTTTCCTATTTGTGGAGGTTTGAATGTAACTGGTCACCATAAGTTCATAGGGAATGGCACTATTAGAAAAGGTGGCCTTGTTGGAGCAAGTGTGTCACTGTGGAGCAGGCTTCAAGGTCTCCTTTGCTCAAGCTCTGCTCAGTGTGACAGACAGTTCACTTCTTGTTGCCCTTGGATCAAGTTGTAGAAATCTCAGACCCTTCTCCAGCACCATGCCTGCCTGCATGCCATCATGTTTCCTGCCATGATGATAATGGGCTAAACCTTTTAAACTGTAAGGCTCCCAAATAAAATATTTTCCTTTATAAAATACGTTGTCATCATGGTGTCTCTTCATAGCAACAGAAACCCTAAGACAGAAATTGGTACCAGAGGTAGGGTTTTGTTTTCATAGTCATGACCATGGTTTTCTTTGGAGGAATTTGAACTTTGCTACTTTGGGTTAGGAAAGCAGTGCAATGCTTTAAGCACTGCTTGATGGACCATACTAGTCAGAACATGGAAGATTTGTACTTAGGGGTCTGGCTAAAGGGGTTTCATAGGAGAAGAATTCTAGCATGTTGCCTAGATCAAGGATACCATGGAAAAGCTCACACAGTCAACTAACCTGGGCTCATAGGGGCTAGCAGAGACTGAACAGACAACCAGGAAGCCTGAAATGAACTGACCTAGGGACTTTGCATATATGTGACTGTTGTGTAGCTTGGTCTTCTTGTGGGACTCCTAACAGCAGAAGCAGTAACTGTCTGACTTTTACTCGCTTTTGGAACCTTACTCCTCATACTGGATTGACTTGCCCAGCCTTAATACAAGGGGAGATGCTTAGTCTTACTGCAACTTGATATGCCATGTTTTATTGATACTCATGGGAGACCTGCCCTGCCTTTCCCTGGATAGAAACAGAAGATAAAAGGGATGTGGGTGGGATGTGGGGTGATTGGGATAATCTGATGGGAGGATGGAGGGGACACTGTGGCTAGGATGTAAAATAAATAGATTAATAATATATATACATATACACAAGGAATATGGACCACACATGTACTTTGTTAAAATATGATGCCATGTTTTTTCTGTTTAGAAAACTAAAATATTATCACTTGCTAGTTCCATTTTACAATAATACCTGGACTAATTACTAGCCTCTTCAGAAGACCCTTCTTAACTTTTGAACAACAAAAAAATGGATTCCAGCCAACAGATGCAGAGACCCACACTCACATGTTAGGCTGAGCTCAGAGAATCCTGCTGAAGAGAGAAACGAAGGACTGTGGGGGTCAGGGGAGTCAAGGACATCACAAGAAAATCCTCAGAATCAGCAATCCTGGGCTCACAGGAGCTCATAGAGACTGAACCGACCACCGGGGAGACTTCATGGGACTGACTGTGCATATATGTGACAGTTGTGTGGCTTGGTCCTCTTGTGGGGCTCCCAGTCGCAGGAACAGGTGCTGTCTCTGACCCTTTTGCTGTCTTTTGGGATCCTGTTCCTCCTACTGCCTCACCTTGTCCAGCCTTAATACAAGGCAAGATGCTAAGTCTTAACTACAACTTGATATACCATGTTTGGTAGATATCCACTGGAGACCTGCCCTTTACTGAATAGATACAGAAGAGGAGAGGGGGTGGGGTGATCAGAGAAGAGGTGGTGTGAGGGACTGGGAGGAGATGGGGGATGGAAAACTGTGGTCCAGACATATAATTAATTAATTAATTAATTAATTAATTAATTAATAAAATATTAAACTTGAAAAAATGGATTCCAGTCAAGGTTCACATTCATTTTTACCACAGACACTGGTTCCTGGTGTATCCTCACCACAAAAGGCTTTGAACTTGGGGTACTGAGGATTCTAATATGAAGCAGCACCAGCAGACTTCTTGATTCCCAGGCCGCAGTTCCCAGCTCTCCAGTAATTCCCATCACACGGTACCTACAGGATTGTCCTGCTAGACCAGGTACTTGCCATTCAGATTCCATCACATCTTAGAGCATTCCAATTCTGGAACTGCCTATAAAGGGTAGAGGGGAAAAGAATAAAGATACCTACCTCATATCATTTAATTAGAGAGGACCATGAGTATTAAATATTTCCTATGGCTTTCAATTTTATTTCATGAAAATATCATGGTTAACAAAAGAAAAATGTTTAAAGGAGCAAATATACACTACCCACCTCCAAGAAATGGGAGGACCCAGAAAGGAAGTGACCACACAGCATCTTGTTAGTTAATTCAGGAACATATTTAATTCAGATCCCAGGTTTCCCCTCTTAGCTGATGCTCCTCTGATTAAGTATTTTTGATGATGCCTCCTTTGTTCAAATATGTATGTGGAGAGGATTTCTCATGTGAAACCAACTGACCTATTCCTTCTCTGTCCTTTGACTTGAAACCTACCTCCCTGGGAATTCCAAACACCCATACATCACAGGGAAGTAGGAGTGTTGGATAACCTGTTGCTACAAGACTCCTGTGTTGGTGTGACTCTTTAATTGAATGAATGTCTGGGATGGGTCATTTGTCATTTCTGAACCAAAGAATTCCCTCAAAAGATTCTCAGAGAGGCGGGTAGGCCCGGCGGTGGCCGGCAGAAGTGTTTAGGCCCGGCGGTGGCTGGCAGAGGTAGGTAGGCCCAGCGGCGACAGACAAAGGCAGGTAGGCTTGGCGGCGGCAGGTTGGCCTGGCGGCGGCCCGCAGAGACAGGCAGACACGGCAGAGGCAGACAGGTGGGCAGCCGAAACACAGTTGCAACAGCTATTACCTGCTGAAGAGTTAGTGGAAACAAGATCCTAATCAAGAGCTTGGAACAGGGACGCCTTTAATCCCAACACCCAGGGAAGAAGCTATCTCCGTGGGATGGAACCAAAACGAATCTGAACACCTGTCTGAGGTCAACCCAGGGCCCAGCTGCTGACCCTGCGAAACCCAACAACTTGGAGGTGTTGGTGAGACTACACTGCTCAGCTGAAATCCATCCGGGAGAGGACTCAGATCCCTACAGTTTGAAGTCTGAGGAAACAAGATCAGCTGAGGAGTTGACGAATGAGCAAAACGTGATCTGAGAACACAGAAGAAGGCGCTGCACAACCACCGAACCAGATCACCAGAATCATAAGCATATACTTCACCGACTGAGATCAGCCCAACAGTACCAATTTAACCAAGAACTCCTAGTGAACCAAGACTAAAAATTAGAACAAGAGAGGCACTCCCAGACACAGACACCACCTGCACTGAGCAAAGGAAGAGATGAGTAGACGCCAGTGCAAAAATACAGGCAACAACATAAAGACCTATATGGCAACATCAGAACCTAGTGATTCTACACCTGCAAGACCTGAACATACCAAGACATAAGAAACAGAAGAAATCACTCTTAAAAATGACTTTAAGAAGATGATAGAGGCCCTTAAAGAGGAAATGAAAATCTCCATTAAAGAGGAAATAAAAAATTCCCTTATAGAGGAAATGAAAAACTCCATTAAAGAGGAAATAAAAAGTTCCCTTAAAGAAGAATTGAAAAACTCCATTAAAGAGGAAATGAAAAACTCCCTTAAAGAGGAAATAAAAATTCCCTTAAAGAAATGGAAGAAAAAACAAACAAAAAATTGGAAGAAATCAAAGAAAGCCAAGAAAAAATAATTAAACAGATGAAAGAAACAATCCAAAATCTGAAAAATGAAATTGAGACAACAAAGAAAACACAAGCTGAGGGAATGCTGGAACTAGAAATCCTGACTAAACAAACAGGGACTATAGAAACAAGCATAACCAACCTAACCTAATACAAGAGATGGAACAGAGAATCTCTGACACTGAAGACACAATAGAGAAAATAGATTCGTCAGTCAAAGAAAACACCAAAGACAAAAAAGTTGTAACACAAAACGTCCAAGAAATCTGGGACACCATGAAAAGACCAAACCTAAGAATAATAGGGATAGAAGAAGGAGAAGAATACCAACTCAAAGGCACAGAAAATATATTCAACAAAATCATAGAAGAAAACTTTCCTAACCTAAAGAAAGAAATACCTATGAAGATACAAGAAGCTTACAGAACACCAAATAGGCTGGATCCAAAAAAAAAAAGTCCCCTCGCCACATAATAATGAAAACACTAAACATACAGAACAAAGAAAAAATATTAAGAGCTGCAAAGGAAAAAGACCAAGTAACATATAAAGGCAAACCCATCAGAATAACACCAGACTTCTCAATAAAGACTATGAAAGCTAGAAGGTCCTGGACAAATGTTATGCAGACACTAAGAGACCACGGATGCCAAGCCAGACTATTATACCCAGCAAAACTCTCAATCACCATAGACGGAGTAAACAAAATATTCCATGATAAAACCAGATTTAATCAATACCTATCCACAAACCCAGCCCTACAGAAAGCACTAGAAGGAAAAATCCAACCCAAAGAAGCTAAACACACCCATGAAAACTCAGGCAATAGATAAACCCACACCAACAACACCAAAGAAGGACAACATAACACGACCACAAAAAATAACATGAAATAACAATCACTGGTCATTAATATCCATCAGTATCAATGGTCTCAACTCACCTATAAAAAGACACAGACTAACAGAATGGATAAGAAAACAGGATCCATCCATCTGCTGCATACAAGAAACACACCTTAACTTCAAAGACAGACACTACCTCAGAGTAAAGGGCTGGGAAAAGGCTTTCCAAGCAAATGGATCTAAGAAACAAGCTGGTGTAGCTATCCTAATATCTAATAAAATAGACTTCAAACTAAAATCAATCAAAAGAGATCAGGATGGACATTACATATTTATCACAGGAAAAATCCACCAAGATGAAGTCTCGATTTTAAACATTTATGCCCCAAATACAAAAGCACCCACATTCATAAAAGAAACACTACTAAAGCTTAAAACGCACATCAAACCCCACACATTAGTAGTGGGAGATTTCAACACACCACTCTCACCAAAAGACAGATCTACCAGACAAGGAAATAAAGGACCTAACAGATGTTATGACTCAAATGGACTTAATAGATATCTACAGAACATTCCATCCTAACACAAAAGAATATACCTTCTTCTCAGCACCCCATGGAACCTTCTCAAAAATTGACCACAAGCTTGGCCACAAAACAAATCTCAACAGATACAAAAAAATTGGAATAACCAATAACTGTATCTTATTGGACCACCATGCCTTAAAGTTAGACTTCAACAACAACAAAAATTATAGAAAGCCTATAAACTCATGGAAACTGAATAATGCCCACCTGAAACATCAATGGGTCAAGGAAGAAATAAAGAAAGAAATTAAAGATTTCCTAGAATTCAATGAAAATGAAAGTACAACATACCCAAACTTATGGGACACTATGAAAGCAGTGCTAAGAGGAAAATTCATAGCTCTAAATGCACACATAAAGAAGATGGAGCAATCCCATATCAAGGAATTAACAGCACAAATGAAAGCTCTAGAACAAAAAGAAACAAACTCACCCAGGAGAAATAGATGCCAGGAAATAATTAAATTGAGGGCTGAAATCAACGAAATAGAAAACAAGAGAACAATACAAAAAATCAATGAAACAAAGAGTTGGTTCTTTGAAAAAATCAACAAGATAGACAAACCCCTAGCCAAACTAACCAAAAGGCAAAGAGAGAGCACCCAAATTAACAAAATCAGAAATGAAAAGGGAGACATAACAATAGACAATGAGGAAATCCAGAGAATCATCAGATCATACTTCAAAAACCTGTACTCCACAAAAATGGAAAACCAGGAAGAAATGGACAATTTTCTGGATAAATACCACATACCAAAATTAAATCAAGACCAGATAAACCATTTAAATAGACCAATAACCCCTAAAGAAATAGAAACAGTCATCAAAAGTCTCCCAACCAAAAAAAGCCCAGGACCAGATGGTTTCAGTGCAGAATTCTACCAGAATTTCAAAGAAGAACTAATACCAATACTCTTCAAATTGTTCCACACAATAGAAACAGAAGGAACACTACCAAACTCTTTTTATGAGGCTACAATTACCCTGATACCCAAACCACACAAAGATGCAAGAAAGAAAGAGAACTACAGACCAATCTCCCTCATGAACATTGATGCAAAAATACTCAACAAAATATTGGCAAACCAAATCCAAGAATACATAAAAAAAATTATCCATCACGACCAAGTAGGATTCATCCCAGGAATGCAAGAATGGTTCAACATATGAAAATCTGTCAATGTAATACACCATATAAACAAACTGAAAGAAAAAAACCACATGATCATCTCATTAGATGCTGAAAAAGCCTTTGACAAAATCCAACACCCCTTCATGATAAAGTTCTTAGAAAGATCAGGAATACAAGGAACATTCCTAAACATAATAAAGGCAATTTATAGCAAGCCAACAGCAAACATCAAATTAAACGGAGAGAAACTCAAAGCGATACCGCTAAATTCAGGAACAAGACAAGGCTGTCCACTCTCCCCATATTTATTCAATATAGTACTAGAAGTTCTAGCTAGAGCAATAAGACAACAAAAGGAGATCAAAGGGATACAAATTGGAAAGGAAGAAGTCAAACTTTCACTATTTGCAGATGATATGATAGTATACATAAGTGACCCCAAAAACTCTACCAGGGAACTCCTACAGCTGATAAACTCCTTCAGTAAAGTGGCAGGATACAAGATCAACTCAAAAAAATCAGTAGCCCTCCTATACACAAATGATAAAAGGGCTGAGAAAGAAATCAGAGAAACATCACCTTTTACAATAGCCACAAATAATATAAAATACCTCGGGATAACACTAACTAAACAAGAGAAGGACCTTTTTGATAAGAACTTTAAATCTCTAAAGAAAGAAATTGAAGAAGATATCAGAAAATGGAAGGATCTCCCATGCTCATGGATAGGTAGGATTAACATAGTAAAAATGGCAATCTTACCAAAAGCAATCTACAGATTCAATGCAATCCCCATCAAAATCCCAACACAATTCTTCACAGACTTGGAAAGAAAAATACTCAACTTCATATGGAAAAACAAAAGACCAAGGATAGCTAAAAGAATCCTATACGATAAAGCAACCTTAGGAGGCATCACCATCCCTGACTTCAAACTCTACTATAGAGCTATAGTAATAAAAACAGCTTGGTACTGGTATAAAAACCGACATACGGACCAATGGAATCGAATTGAAGACCCTGACATTAATCCATGCACATACGAACACCTGATTTTTGACAAAGAAGCCAAAACTATACAATGGAAAAAAGAAAGTGTCTTCAACAAATGGTGCTGGCATAACTGGATGTCAATATGTAAAAGATTACAAATAGATCCATATCTGTCACCACGCACAAAACTCAAATCCAAGTGGATCAAAGACCTCAACATAAATCCAGTTACACTAAACTTAATAGAAGAGAAAGTAGGAAGTACTCTTGAACGCATTGGCATAGGAGACCACTTCCTAAATAAAACACCAACAGCACAGACACTGAGCACAACAATTAATAAATGGGACCTATTGAAACTGAGAAACTTTTGCAGGGCAAAAGACATAGTCAATAAGACAAAAAGACAGCCTACAGAATGGGAAAAGATCTTCACCAACCCCACATCAGACAGAGGATTGATCTCCACAGTATATAAAGTACTCAAGAAACTAGACATCAAAATACTGAACAATCCAATTAAAAAATGGGCTAAAGTGCTAAACAGAGAATTCACAAAACAAGAATCACAAATGGCTGAAAGACATTTAAAGAAATGCTCAACATCCTTAATCATCAGAGAAATGCAAATCAAAACGAC
>CABHPH010022869.1:3467-19811 GCA_902168325.1 Peromyscus nudipes | reverse complement strand
TATTTCCTCTGATCTCCAGGCAAACTTTCTTTATTAACATACAAATAAAATATCACCACATGTATTTCCGTCGGTTGCTGGGTGATGCCTCTCTGATGACAACCGGCTTAGGCACCAGTCTATGAGTAGAGCAGAATATCATTAGGAATCATTTCGTTGACCTTTTTTTGCCAGTCATGTTCAATTTTATACTAAGTTTCTGGTCTATTAGGCCTCTGCGTTCTGGTCTTTCAGGTCATGCTGGATGTGGGCTCCCTCTCATGGTATGAGTCATAAGCTGCACCAGTAATGGGTTGACCACTCCCATAATTTTTGTGCCCCCTTTACCCCAGCACATCATGTTGGCAGAGAAAATTGTAGGTTAGAAGTTATGTAGCTGCATGGGCACCCCTGTTCCTCTGCTGGAAGTCTTGACTTGTTAAGGAGATGGCTGGTTCAGGCTCTGAATCCCCTATTCTTAGGAGTCTTATATAATGTCACTTTCATAGATTCCTGGGAGTTTCCATTGCACAAGGTTTTATAGATCACTCCAGAGCTCCCCCTGAATCCACTTGTCTCTCTCAGCACTCTTTCTCTCCATTTGCTTCTCACTGGATTCTTCTGTTCCCATGAACACACTCATATCCATATCCTTCACCCCCAATCACCTATGATGTCCATTCTATTTACCCTTCATAGTGAGAATTATGGGTCTCCCTTGAGCCCTCCTTGTTACATTGCTTCTTAAGGTCTGTAGATTGTTGCATTATTTTCCTTTTCTTTATGACTGCTATCCACTTATAAGTGAGTACATACCATTTTTGTCTTTCTGGGTCTGGGTTACCTCACTCAGGGTGATCTTTTCTAGTTCTATCCATTTGCTAGAAAATTTCTTGGTGTCATTAATTTAACAGCTGAGTAATACTCTATTGTATAAATGTAATACATTTTCTTTATCCATTCTTCATTTGATGGACATCTAGGTTGTTTCCATTTTCTGGATATTGTGAATAATGCTGCGGTGAACATATTTGAGCAAGTATCCTTGTGGTATGTTAGAGTGTCCTCTGGGTATATGCACAGGAGTGGTATAGCTGGGTCTTGAGGTAGGTCAGTTCCCAATTTTCTGCGAAACCACCATGTAGCTAGAGTTTTCCTGCCTGGCCCACAGTCAGGACAAATCCCTGTCACTTGCCAGTCCCACAACCGCTCAGACCCAACCAAGTAAACACAGAGACTTATATTGTTTAAACTGTTTGGCCTAATGGCCCAGGCTTCTTGCTAACTGTTCTTACATCTTAAATTAATCCATTTCTATAAATCTATACCTTGCCATGTGGCTTGTGGCTTACCGGCATCTTCACATGATGCTTGTCATGGTGGCGGCTGGCAGTGTCTCCCTCACTCAGCTTCCTGTTCTCTTAATTCTCCTCTCTGTTAGTCCCGCCTATACTTCCTGCATGGCCACTGGCCAATCAGTGTTTTATTTATTGACCAATCAGAGCAATTTGACATACAGACCATCCCACAGCACCACCATATTGACTTCCAAAGTGTCTGTGCAAGTTTGTCCTTCCACCTGCAGTGGAGCGGTGTTCCCCTTGTGCTACATTCTTTTCTGCATAAACTGTCATTTGTATTTTTGATCTTAGCCATTCTGACAGGTGTAAGATGGAATCTCAAAGTCACTTTGATTTTAATTTCCCTGATGGCTAATGTTGTTGATTATTTCTTTATGTGCTTCTCAGCCATTTGAGGTTCCTCTGTTTAGAGTTCTTTTTTAGATCCATACCCCATTTTTAATTGGATTATATTGCATGAATTCTAATTGGTCATATAATAAAAACTCAATGCTAGATATCAGGGTAAATGCTGAAAGATCAGAGGAAACAAACCACAGCCACTTGACACGTTGCCAACTCCTCAACTCATCCTGTCTCCATGAATCCTCAGACAGAATTCCTCTGAGTCCTCAGCCAAAATGCTCTAGTTCTTGAATCCTTAAACCTTATATGCCTCTCTTTGTCCATACATTTTATTTCTTCCCTAATGCTGGGATTAATGCATGTGCTATTCCCAAATACTGATAGCAAAGGCATAAGATCTCAAGAACTGGGATTAAAGGCTTGACTCTCAAGTACTAGGATTAAAGGTATGTGCCACCACTGCCTGCTCTCTTTCTCTCCTAGACTGAATCAATCTCATGTAGTCCAGTGTGGCTTTGAACTTGTAGAGATCCAAACAGGTCTCTGCCTCCTGAGTGCTAGGTTTTAAGGTGTATGCTACCACTGCCTGGCATCTATGTTTAATCTAGTGCCTGTTTCTGCCTTCTGAACCTCAGGAAAGCTTTATTTGTTACACAATATATCATCACAGGATTATTTGATTTTTTTGATGCTTATTTTCTTGGGTTCTTTATATATGTTGAAAATCAGCCCTCTGTTAGATGTGGGTTGGGTGTGTTTGCTTGTTTTTTGTTCTAGAGCTTTCAGGTATCTTGTTATGTTGCTAGTATGACATCTTTCTAATTTCTTTATGAAGACACTTAAAACTTTCCTCTTAACATTGCTTTTTATTATGTCTCATAAGTTTGGGTAGTATGTGTATTTATTTTCATTCATTCTAGGAAGTCTTTAATTCCTTTCTTCATTTATTCCTTGACTCAGTTGTGATTAGGCAGACAGTTATTCAGTTTCCATGAGTTTGTAGGCTTTCTGTTGTCTTTGTTGTTGTTGATATACATCTTTAACTCATGGTGTTCTGAGAGGATCAGGGGCTTATTTAAATGTTCTTGTGTCTGTTGAGAGTTGCTTTGTGACTCACTATAAGGTTAATTTTGGAAAGATTTGCTGGGAAGAAGGTATTTTCTTTTGTGTTTGGGTGAAATGTTCTGTAGATATCTGTTAGACCCATTTGGTTCACAAAGCCTGTTAGGACTATTATGTCTCTTTTTGTTTTGTCCTGACAACCTTTTGATTGGGTGGAGTGGGTTATTGAAGTCTCCCATAATTAATGTGTGATGTTCAATGTGTGATTTAAGCTTTAGGTATGTTTCTTTTACAAATGTGTGTGTCCCTGTGTCTGGGGTATAGATGTGATGAATTGCAATGTCTTCTCAGTGGGTTTTTCCTTTAATGAGTTTAAAATATCCTTCTCTATCCCTTTTGATTAATTTTGGGTGGAAGTCTATTTTGTTGGACATTAGAATAGCTACATCAGCTTACTTCATAGGTCCATTTGCTTGGAAACACTTTTTCATCCTTTTACCCTTAGACAATGTCTATGTTTAGTGTTGAGGTATGTTTCCTGTATGCAGCAAAGGGATGGATTGCCTTTCCATATTCATTCTGTTAGTTTGTGTCTTTTTATTGGGGAATTGAGTTCCATTGCTACTGAGAAATATTAATGACCACTGGTTGTTAATTACTATTACTATGTTGTTGGTGGTGGTATTGTGTGTGTTTGTGTGTGTATGTGTGTGTGTGTGTGTGTCACATCTCTGGGTTTTGCTTGTGTATGTTTATTTATTGCCTGTGTTTTCATGGGTATAGTTATCCTCGCAGGGTTAAAATATTCCTGCTTGTACCTTCTCTAGGGCTGTATTTGTGCACAGATATTGTTTACATTTGACTTTGAAATGAAATATATTGTTCTTTCCATCTGTGGTTTTTGAAAGTTTTGCTGGGTATCTTATTCTGTGCTTGCATCTGTGTTCTCTTAGAGTCTATAAAACACCAATCTAGGCCCTTCTGGCTTTTAAAGTAAGGTGTAATTCTAATAGTTCTGGCTTCATATGTGACTTGGCTTTTTTTCCTTTGCAGCTTTTAATAATCTGTCTTTTTTACTGTATGTTTTGTGTTTTGATTATTATATGGTGTGGGAACATTTTTTTTTCTGGTCCTATCTATTTGGTGTTCTGTAAGCTTCTTGTTCCTCATAGGCATTTTGTCTTTAGGGTGGGAAAATTTTCTTCTATGATTTTGTTGAATATATTTTCTGCCCATTTGAGCTGCGATTCTTCTTTTTTCTATATTCCTCCTATTCATAGGTTTGGTTTTTTCATAATGTCCCAGATTTCCTGGATGTTTACTGTTGAGAATGTTTTAGAATTAACATTTTGTTTGACCAATTCATCTCTTCCCTCCAATATATCGTCTGTGCCTGTGATTCTCTCTACTATCTCGTATATTCTTTTGGTGATGTTTGCATCTGTATTTCCTGTTCACTTACTCAGATTTTCTATTTCCAAAGTCCTTCCTTTTATGTTTTCTTTCCTGCTTCTATTTCCATTTTCATGTCTTGAAGAGTTTCCTTTATCTGCCTTAGCTTTTTTGGAATTATTTATGAGATTTATTCATTTCTTCCTATGTTTTATTTTAGCCCACGACTTCAGTAGAAGTCTTCATCTTACACAAGGCAAGGCTGGATCTAAGGACCCAGGGTAAGACACTACTCACTGCCAGCTAAGATTCCCTAAAGCTGACCCAACAGCTCCCAACTGCACCCTCTCCCCCGAGCTCCAATTTCCACACCACAACTTTGTCAGATAATTTCTACTATACTGAAGGCCACACTGTACTAGGAATCCCAGAGACCAAGCAGCACCCAGACACCTCAGTCAGGTGATTTTTAAATGCCAAGTACCTAAAGTAAACATTCTGTCTATGTGCAAACAGAATGTCATCTGGAACAAAGAAAGCTTTTATTTGCAGAAACAGAAAAAGAATTGTTAAATTTATATAATACCAGGCAATGAAAAAATAATCACTAAGTAGACTTTAACATTTGCAAATTCAATTTTGTTATCTAGTTATCTTAATCACAGCAATTTAAAACTGTAAAACATATTAGTTAGCCGTCAGTGTGACATTAGCCATCCCAACGTATGAGGAGATAATTACAGGAGCATGGGTGACACAAAGTTTGGTGCACCTCCATAAGCCAATGTCAGCGTGGGTGAAGATAAGGAAACCTACATCTCTGGAGCTCCCTGCATATTGTGCAGCTTGGTTAACTGGAGGGTCTCCTCTGCTTTTGTTATTACTCATATGAAATTAGGGAGGACCCTTGTGAATTATGTATGTTTCAGCATCTTCCTGGCTCTTTTGAAGTTTAGTTTAGTTCTGTTGACTTAATTATTTCTCTTCTAAAAGGCAATGTTCCAATTCAGAGGAACTAACTTTTCAACAGGAAGATAATTGAAAAATAAGAGAATGAGGTGCCTACTTCAACCACACCTTAGAAAATGTTTCAATAATGGGGATGTGTACATTGAAATATTAAAGAATATGAGGATGGTTCTGGTGAGAGAAGATTTTGACATGCAGCATTTGGGGTGCACAGTACAGCCAATATTAAGAATAGGCTTTCTGAATGATATGAGCAGGAATATAAGAAAGTCAATTTTGGCAGGGAGGTGGTGGCACACGCCTTTAATCCCAGCACTCGGGAGGCAGAGGCAGGCGGATATCTGTGATTTTGAGGCCAGCCTGGGCTACCAAGTGAGCTCCAGGAAAGGCGCAAAGCTACACAGAGAAACCCTGTCTCCAAAAACCAAAAACCAAAAAAAAAAAAAAAGTCAATTTTGGGGTAATTGAGTGTGAATATGATCAATATATATCTGAAATGGTTTTGAAACCCATTATGTAGTATAACATTATTACATATTAGTAACATACACTAATAAAGAGTGAGCCTCTTGTTGATGTGCAATTGTGAGATACTCAACATTATTACAGCTTCAAGTACATCAAGAACTTATAGCCTGTGAGACTGTAGAGGTCTGCCAGAGTGAAATGAAATAGAGACCCATGAACTAAGCCAAAAATTTTAATTTCTGTTGAGTGGGTAGTGAGGACCATAACCTTTGTAAGTAAAGGAAAGCCACTTTCAGAACCATATAACAATAATGAAACATGGTCCCAAAGTTAGAGACCTCTGTCTTCACATTCCAGCTGTTGTTTCACTACATCTATTGGTCTTTACTGGAGAAAGAACTGTGGTCTCCACAGAAGAGTTTCTCAGGTCTTTGAGAACTCATGGGATGAAGAAGATCTTTCATTTCAGCTTAACATTTCCTGACTTCCATGTACACACTGGGATCTGTGGAAAATTCCTTGGGAATCTGGGAATTGGCAGTGGTCAATTTTTGTTTGAAGATCATGTGATCAAATTTTAAGTATGTCACCTCCTGCACTTCTTCTCTTTCAGGGTCCTAGAAAGAGGTAAATGTCAAGTGATGTTGTGTGCTCATATTCTTGCAGAGGATGAAGGACTATTAGACTGTATGGAAGAGGGCAGACTCAGGACATTACCTGACTGTTCAGTGTTGTTCTCACGTCAGAGTCTTGGTCCATGATGGCTGCATTTTAGGGGACATAAGTTATCAAACACACATAATAAAGTACTTCTGCACTCTCATTTCAAATCAAAATTACTAGTGAGAGATATGGGAGATATGGTGAAACCCAAGGTTGCTCACCGACTGCAAATTAGAACCAGATTTTCTGCTGCTTTATGTTCACAGCCCCATTCTACAATGCTGTACCCTAGAAATTCTTTCTTCAGCAATACTCTCTGCCCTCCTCCTTCCCTCCCTCCCTCCCTTCTTCTATACCTCCTTCTCTCCCTGCCTCCCAATCTCTCTCTGTCTCTCTCACTCTCTCTGTCTCTCTCTCTCTGTCTCTGTCTGTCTCTCTGTCTCTCTGTCTCTCTGTCTCTCTGTCTCTCTGTCTCTCTGTCTCTCTGTCTCTCTGTCTCTCTCTCTCTCTCTCTCTCTCTCTCTCTCTCACACACACACACACACACACTCTTGTTAAACCTTCTCCTTGATATTAGTGCATATTTTGGATGCGAAGATACAGAAGATGCATTGAGGAATTATTCAGTGATCTGACAACTGTGGGGAAGAGCAAAGGCTGTGGATTTTCTCTAGAAAGCTCTGCCTTAGTTTCCCAGTCTTGGTCAAAATATATATATATATTTTTTTATAAATTAAGAATACACACTAAAGCTGGGCAGTGGTGGTGCACGCCTTTAATCCCAGCACTCGGGAGGCAGAGACAGGCGGATCTCTGTGAGTTCGAGGCCAGCCTGGGCTACCAAGTGAGTTCTAGGAAAGGCGCAAAGCTACACAGAGAAACCCTGTCTCGAAAAACCAAAAAAAAAAAAAAAATACACATCTCTATTTCTCTGGTCTTGTTTTCTCACACTACTCAGATGACTTTCACGGGCTTGTTCCTGAGACTTACTCTTTTTGGCAGAGCAAAAAGAAGAAAAAAGGAGGATGATGAAGAAGACAAGGATCATGGTCACTGACAGTCCAATCAGCATATGCAGGTTCCTGTGGGTATCTGGAGGAAGATGTGAACCAAATAACAGGTAAATCTTAGTATCCCCATTTTGACAGATTGCATAGTATTTATTGATTGATGGATAATTGATATAATATTGCTTTAGGACAAGAGTCTTGATGGAGAACCCACTAGTAATATTCTGCTCAATGGAAACAGTATTAAATGGACTTCTAAATAATTATCCTTATACCTATATATGAATATATTTCTCAGCTCTCACCAGAGGAATCTACATTTGTGATAGATGGTGATTAATTCAGATACCAACAACTGGGCAAGTTGTGGAGATGAAGAGACTATAGAGTTATGGCACTAAATGAGATGTTTCCATCTCAAATCCTTCTCCAAATGTTCAGCATCATTGTGAAAGATATGGAAGAAGAGACTTCAAAAAGAGGCTATGGATAACTGTAAGAAAGCTGTCTTCTGTACACTGAGGGCAGGTGAATATGCCCAAGAATGGTGCAAGTTCAAGCATGACCAAATCCAAGCATGGAGAGTGGAGGTGAGCATGAGGTCCCACCCCTAGTCAAGGGGCTATAAACTATTGGTGACTGTTGGGAGAATGAGTGTCAGTGTTAGGATGTTGTTACTAGTAAATTGACTATGCTCCAGCAGAAGTCCACACATCCAGGAATATATTGGTGTTATGCCAGTGGCAGAAAACTGTAGGATACTAGGTTCAAATCTTATGTTCAGTAGCTCAATCTGAGATTGATATCAGTTCCCATTAGATCTGCTTTGCTTCTGTATCACCTTGAACTAAACATTTAATTCTCTTGTAGGGAAAAAGTGAAGTTAAGTCTCATCTGTCAGAAGTAGTATTTTTAACATAAAATTTCCCCTTCTGCTCACTTGTTTTCTTCCTCAGGCCCCATCACTTCCTCTCCAGGAGGAACAGAGCTAGAATGAGCACTTCATTGATCCAGAGAAGGGAGTAAAATTTACTTCTTTTCACTCACAGAGGTCTCAGGTGCAGAAATTAGAGAGGAATAATCCTTATGTACCCCATGCTGCTCCTAAGTAACATCTAATGTTGAAGAGTTCTTTAATCAGAGGGGAGATGATGATGATAAGAATACAGAGTCATGAAGGAGCTGAGACAAAAAAAACCAAAGAGGTTTGGTCCCCAAGCTCCCACAATAGAAGAGGAATCAATTACTCACTGGTTGTGGAGTCTGGTTCTGTGCGTGAAGTGCAGTTTCTTGTGGAGTTAACTAGAGAAGGGGACAGGAGATAGAGAAAGTTCATCAGAGGCTGTCTGCCTTCCCCTTAAGGAAAGTGTTTTAAATTTGGACAGTGGCCACCACCCACTCCACCTCTTAGTGCTGAACCTGTAGAGTTATAGGATGACATTTAGTGGATTGCTTCTAGGTGTTGGCTCTCTCCTTGGATTTCAAGTTGTGACGATTCATAGGAAGGCTGTGGTAAGATCTATGTGAGCAAGATTTCAGGAAGGCTGCTCCATCTCTGATCTGCCCATACTGATATGAACCTCATTCTTTTTTTTTTTATTTTTTTTTATGGTAACTTGGAATTTTTTTTGAATTTATTTTATTTTATTTTACAATATAAATGAACTTTACATATCAGTCATAGATTTCCCCCCCCCCTTTTTTATCCTGCCACCCCGCCCCCCTCCCCCCGCCCCACCCCCCATTTCCATCTCCTCCAGGGCAAAGACTCCCCCAGGATTGAGATCATCCTGGTGGACTCAGCCCAGGCAGGTCTAGTCCCCTCCTCCCAGGATGACCCAAGGGTCTCTACTAAGCCCCAGGTTTCAAACAGCCAATTCATGCACTGAGCACAGGACCCGGTCCAACTGCCTGGATGCCTCCTAAACAGATCAAGCCAATCAACTGTCTCACCCATTCAGAGGGCCTGATCCAGTTGGGGGCCCCTCAGCCATGGGTTCACAGTTCATGTGTTTCCATTCGTTTGGCCACTTGTCCCTGTATTCCATCCATTCCTGGTCCCAACAACTCTAGCTCACATAAACCCTCCTCCTTCTCGCTAATTGGACTCCTGGAGCTCCACCCGGGGCCTGACCTTGGATATCTGCATCTAGTTCCCTCAGTCACTGGATGGGGTTTCTAGTACGACAACTAAGGTGTTTGGCCATCCTATCACCAGGGTAGGTCAGATCGGGCTATTTCTCGACTATTGCCAGCAGTCTATTGTGGGGGATGAGTCTATTGACTCATCCTCAATGAGTCTGTCCTGACCCATTTATATATTTGCCTCTATACATAGATATCCCAGTGTGGATGCAAGTCATATAAGGAGTTTTTGGGAGACTCCCTGTCTGTTATTTTGTATTCTGATATCAAGTCCCAAATTCCATGTTTTTTTTACAAAAGGTTTTCAGTTGAAATAAATTCTTTCCCTTTCCCCTCCCTTTCCTCTCTCCAGCCCCTCCCAACAACCCTTCCTCCAAGATTTCTCATATCCCCACCCCACTCTTAAGTTGATAGCCTTTTTCTCATTGAAAATTATTGTTATGTGTATGTCTAAAGATATGCATATTCACATGTATGTACACATGTCATATACACATACATATATACACATACATGTACACATATATCACATATGTATACACACATACACAATGTAGCACACGCACACGTGACATTAGGACTCACAGCATTCCTTCTCTGTAGCTCTCAATGCTACTTTCTCTCTATCATCATTTGGAGGATTCTGAGACATGGCTTCAGTATTTCATTAGTCACAAGGTATGAGATATATATGAAGTTCTCTTACCTGTGACAGGAAGGTACAAGGCATCACTTGGAGTGGACCACACATGGGAAGAGTTCCTGAAAGAGCCGTAGCATCTATAGTTCCCTGCCTGGACCACAGGACCAAGATGGAAGTTGGCCTGGAATGTCCCATTGTGGTTCTGCACTGAAGGCAATCCATGTCCCTCGGGTACCCCTTCCCTGTACAGATGGAACATGTCAAACTGAAGGTCAGACACACAGGACAAGGTCACGTTCTCTCCTGACATCACCACAGGGCCCATCAGGGCTGACAGAGAAGGTTTCTTGTATAAACCTAGAAGAAAAGAGGAAGAGAGAGATAGTTACCAGTGTTCATTCACTCCCCATGTTCCCTCTACCTGCTTCTATTTCTTTGATTTCTCTCTGCCTCATACCATCTCCCTGTCTCTATTTCTCCATTTCTCCTCTCCTCTCTTTCTCTCCTTCTCTTTCTTTATTTCTATGTTACCATCTTTAGTCTATGACTTCACTCTGTACTCAAATATTTTTGCCAATTTTTGCTTAGTGACATTTTCTGCCTCTATTTGCATGGGTTCATACCACTTGTCTTTTAAAGTTTGTTTTTATGAGCATAATTAATTTTATCTAGCAATCAATTTCATTATGAAATATTCCTATGCATACATAACATATTTTTATGCTTGTTTTAAGTTTTTAAATTGAACTGTATATCATTTAATGTTTTTAAAAATTGTTGTTACATATATAATTATAGGTGTATAATATTAACCATATTAAAGCTAGTATTTTTTATTGCCCTTCAACTTCCAATAATCACATTCATTTTACTAATTGGTCTTCTCTATATTTCAATTTTTCCAATTTTTTTCAAGTCAATGGGTTCAATTAGAGTTACTCTTGATTTTGTTTTAATTAGCATACCAAGTAGCAGTCTTCATCATGACATGCTCATACAGCTCCTTTTGTTTATTTTACTCCTCTTCCCTCCTTGTACAGCATTGCTGATCTCTTTCCTCCCCTCATTTCCTCCTCCATGTCATACATCTTTCATTTCTTTCCCATCCCTCTCTATTAAATTTTTCTTCCTCTCATGGTCACTTGCTAATTTCATGACCTATAACTTTGCCATCCTATGTGTAATAAAAATCTAGAATCTAATATCATTCAATTTTTCTTTGTAGGTCTTGTATCCTTTTACATATCTGTGTTAATTAATCTCTCTTTTCAAAGTCCAGAATATTCCATGAATGTGTATATTTCTCTTGAACAATGGCCATGATGATCTTCCCACTCTTGTTCCTCTTAGTGTGTGCTGCTTAAGTGTGATCTGTCATCGACCTCTGAAGCACTTAGTTCAGAATTTGTTTTTTGCGTCTACCTTTATAAGACTTCTACCAAGAGAGCCAGACATATCATGTGTCTGACAAGCTCTGCCTTGACATATTTAACATCTGCTATAATTTTTCCATCTCTACTTTCAAAGTTTCCATTCAGGCTTCTCTCTTTTTGTTGTTTTTTTCTTAGCACACATTCCATATTTACTAATTCCCAGTCTTTTCTGGGTTCCACCTGTGTGAAGGCATAAGGATTCATTAATAACCAGCCCAATTATGTATTTGGACTCAGGTCAGATATTTGATATGTCTGGCTGTCTTGACAGTCTTCTTATAGATGTAGAAGTCAAAAATTTTCTGAATGTGAGTAGAAAGACTTCATTCTCTCTGGTTCATATTCTGCTCACCCAATTGCCATTTTCTCTTTATCTCTACTTATGACTCCTTTGCACCTTCCTGTATCTATGGTTTATTTTATAACCAAGGGTCTGTTCTTGTATATTTCTTTTCATTGTCTATATCAGTAAAATACTCAACAAGGTTGCCTTCATGTAAATTTCCCAGACTCATTTTCTTGTGACCTCCCACAGCTTTTAGTATATAGAATATTTTTCTGTATCACAAAGAGAATGAAAAGTGTGTATGCACCCTCTTACCTGTGATCTTTATATCAGTGGGGTCACTAGAGTCTGACCACTCATATGGTGAGTGATTGTAAGAACCGTAGCATTTGTAAGTTCCAGCATGGTCAGGTGTAACAGGAGCTATTGAGAATTTGGCCTGGGAACCCCCAAGATGATGTTCTGCAGAAAGCTCAAAAGAGTCTTTGATTGTTCCATTTTTATGTGAAGTCAAAATGAAGGTTTCAAACATAATCTCTGAATGACACTCCAGTGTCACCTTCTCTCCTAAATTCACCATGGGATTTTGTAAGGCCAAAAGGAAAGGCTTTCTGTAGATTCCTAAATAATAAAGAAATTATATGAATGTGATCAAAATCTCTGTGTCCTTGAAGACCTATGGTTCCCCCACAATTGGTCTGTGCTCCCTGTTAGTGCTCCAGTGCACTTGTTCTTGTCTATTTCAACTCTGGACACAGACTCCTCCATTCCTCTGTGTCCATTTCCCACTGACTCTGACTCTAGGAATAGCACAATATTTTCCCACTGGCTTGTTGCAAGAATGTGTCTCTTAAACCCCTTTTTTCCCATAGGCCCTATTGTCTTCTTCTCAGACTGTAAAGTGCAGGAAACATGGCAACTTTTATACCAGGCTGCTCTATGTGTCCTTTTTATGCAACTTTGGATGAAGTATAATCCTTGGCAGAATGAAGGAATTAGTATTGAACATGGTTATCATAGAAACACTTCTAGCCTTATGCATGGATCAAATCGCTATAAGGCATTTCTGATCCAGAATCATGAACAGTGTTTCCTCCCAACATGTTGATGAATTAGCATCCTGACTTTACTGTTCTCAGAGCATCACTTCCATGCTTCTAAATTTGCCTTTGACATGAGTTCCAATATTTTTTCCAATTGCTATTACCACAAATTTCCACAAATTTCATTCTTAAAAAGAATACAAGTATTGTGGAGATAATAATTCTGAAAAGCCCAAATGGCATAAATCAGGTTTCTTCAGGGATAGTAACTACTGAAATCTCTAGGAAAGTATCCATTTTTTTGTCTTCCAGCTTCTCAAGCCTCAAGCATTCCTTGACATTTGGACACTTCCTCCATGTTCAGAGTTTGTGACAGGGTATCTCCCTCATGATGATTTGTTTTGCCCACAACTGAATTTTTCCCTATTTTGTTATATAAACCCTTGTAGTTCTACAGACTTGGAAAAATTCAGGAAAGTCTTGCATCCTGATATCAACTTGTTAAGAGATGAGTTCCATCTTCCAGCCCAACTTTTCCTTGACTTATTTAACACATAGGAAGCCTTAAGACTAGAAAAATCATGACCTTGTATATCTTATTATGCCCAAAACATTATATATTTCTCTTTGTTGAATATCCCTTTATAAGTCCAAACTTCTTACTAACACTAAAAATTCCAGATTAGGGAGATTTGGAGAAATGAAAGGCACTCAAAACATCATCTCTAACCTGAAATTATAATCTTCACAGGGTCACTGTGGGCTGAAATTATATAAGGGTAAGGATAATTAAAACCATAGCATCTGTATGCCCCTGCATGTGCTGATGTCACAGGATCCAAGACAAATTTCTTCTGGTATGGTCTTCCTAGGATCTGAGGAATAGGATTACCATGTTCTTTGTAAAACTTGAATGAGTAATAGTTGCTATGAGAGTCACATTGAAGTTCCACATGCTGTCCCAAAGGAACAATATGGCTTGGCCAGGCAGAGAGTGCAGGCTTGTCATGATATCCTGCAGAGGAATGCACAGAGAAAATATTCAATGATGCTCCTTCGTTCCTGAGAGCTGAGACTCCAATTTTCTCTTCTTTGGGGTCCTTTGCATAACATTTTTCTCTGAATTGATACATCCCTGCTTCAATGTAAGAGTCTGAGATACTGAGGAGATTCAGAAAGTAAACAGACTTTCTATGTCATGCAAAGGTGAAACATTCCAGATTCATCAGTGGCCCTTCCCAGCTCTATAGAAAGAGTAAGACACTGGACCAGCTGAGCTCTGGGTGTTAATGTCTAAGAGCTGTTGGGCTGCCTGCAAGTTGTGCACTGAGCTCTAGAGTTTTGGCTTCATGATAATCACTCATATTGGGGTATGCTGTAAGTAAGGTTTGAGTCACCCTTGCTTCTGTGAGTAACCTGTAAATCATACTGCTATCAGCAACTTAATAATCCGATAGATTCACAGAGTTATGCTTTGGACAGTCACTGTTTGGTCTGCCATGGATTTCTTTCAAGAGTTGAGTAGATTTGTATGTGTTGTACACAATAGGGTCATTTTGAAGTGATGAGTGTGAAAGACTGTGGGTTTTTGAATAAGTTATGGTCCCCATACACTCATGTGTTTTAATGCACAGCACATAGGGAATGTCACTAATAAAAAGTTATGTCCTCATTGGAGTAGGTGTGGCCTTGTTGGAGGAAGTGTGTCACTGTGGATGCATGCTTTGTGGTCTAGAATGCTCAAGCTATTAACAGTGTGAAACACAGTTTCCTTCTTCTGCCACTGGATCAAAATGAAGAAATCTCTCTAGAATCATCATCATGACTGCCTACACACTGCTAGGTTTTCTACTATGATTTTAATGGACTAAAACTCTAAACTGTATGTCAGCCCAAATCAGATGTTTTCCTTTATTAGAATTTCCATGGTCGTGGTATCTCTTCACAGCAATAGAAACCCTAAGACAAAGACTGTAAGTGTTATCCAACATACCATATATATTATATATCTTTCATGTTAAGATATTCTAACTGAGAATTTTGAGTTTGGAATCCTATAGTTAATTTCATCATGAAAATATTATAATTTAAAAAGAAATTACACCAGAAATGTAGCAGGAAAGGTTAGTGTGATTGAGATGATAGATCACAAATGATGCCACCAAGGGAGCAGATTATGGCAGTTCTTGATTCACCAACTCTAGAAATCTAACAATATTCAGATTATAAGTATATCATGAATATTCCAAAACTCATGGATGATGGAGAGATAGCCACCAGGACCACAGAATTGAAAAGATCTACAACAATGATGAGGAATGAGTCTTTTGAACTATTTTGCCCCTCATGTATTTTGTAAAAATTTTTATTTACAGAGTTTATACAGGGTCATGTTTCTATACTAAGCGTGATAAGCTAGAGGCTGATAGATACTGCCTCCATCATTTCAAGGCTCCTTTTATGTGAAATATTGGGAGTCTAATATAACTCAGCAACTTGTTTATTTGTATTTAGAATGGATTTGGACTCGTAATGGCCAGCTCTTGAATCTTGTTAATTTATCTGTATCCAGCTTTTGGATATTCCTGAGGAATGAGACAATAGCTAGTCTCTGTATTCATGATTATGTAGACTCCAGGCTATAGTATCAGTCAACTCTGATGGACATCTTGCAAGAATGGCCACCCAGCAGCCATCATAGACCCCAGCCAGAGACGGTTCTTTATTGCAGAGTGTTCTGAGGCCTCTTAAAGCACCAGAAAGAACATGAAGCAACAGCATCTGATCTCAAAATACAGGAAGGAACCCATCCGAATTACAGAAGCTGACACCAAGTGCAGCCTATCCAGGGTTGCAACAAGTTGACCTGGCTACTATTACCAGTTATACTAAATAGTAAAGGTCTATTTACCAACAGTGAACTCCTTTACATGGCAGAGGAGTTCATTATTATTAGTGCACAGGCACTCAAGTGTAAGAGCATAAGCATTAAAATCAGAGACGTAAAACATTACAGAGAACAATGGTGAGACTCAGGAAGTAAACACAAAAATGGGACCTATAAACCCCACAATGAATAATTCCCAGAGTGTTTTTAATTACAGATGTATAACAAACACCAACAAAACCTGAGCAGATGTCTGCTGCTCTTGTATAAGCTAGGACAGTCAGAAGAACAGGTGAAGGCCATACCAGCATGAAGAACAGATAGGCTGCCCTCTACCACATGTAGCTCTCTAACTCAGTAGGTTCAGTTTCCCAAGACTCAATATGCTGCCACCATTCTTGACCTGCCATCCAGCAAAACTTTCAATCACCATATATGGGAAAAGCAACATATTCCATGATAAAGTCAAATTCAAACAATATCTATCTCAAGATCCATCCCTACAGAAATACTAGAAAGACATTTCCATCCCAATAACTTTAATTACACCCATGTAAAAACAGGAAATAAATAATTTCACACTAGTAAAGGCAAATAATGGAAGAGCATGTATGTTCATGTACTTGCCAACACACACACACACACACACACACACACA
>CABHPH010022868.1:0-10252 GCA_902168325.1 Peromyscus nudipes | reverse complement strand
GTTGAATCACATGCAGTCTCTTATCCTACCAGCAACAGTTGTTTTGGTGTAAGGAGAGGCACTTTTGGGTTCCCATTGAGAAACAAAGCGCAAATGGCACTCCATATGTTCCCAGGAAGTACAGTGTATTGGATGGAAGAGAAGCTACTGTTTTGCTCAGTTTCCTAAGCAGAGTTGAACTAGGTATGGGCCGTGTGGTTAGGATGCACATTTTATTTGTTTTGAGCCAGCTCACTCACTGTTCTGGTTGTATACGAAACACCATATAGTACAAGAGTGTGCTTTTCGCAAAAGCAGAGTGTTTTTCTCTTTAGGCAACCCAGGGTGAATTCACATTCCTAAACGGAGTTAAATCACATGCAGTCTCTTATTCTACCAGCAACATTTGTTTTGAGGTAAGAAAAGGCACTACTGGGCTCCCATTGAGAAACACAGTGCAAATGGAACTTGTGTCTGTTCCCAGCAAGTACAGTGCATTAGATGGAAGAGAAGCTACTGTTTTGCTCAGTTTCCTAAGCAGAGTTGAACTAGGTATGGCCCGTGTGGTTAGCATGCACAGTTTGTTTGCTTTGTGCCAGCTCACTGTTCTGGCTGTATAGGAAAATCCATATACTACAAGAGTCAGCTTTTCTCAAAAGCAGAGTGTTTTTCTCTTTAGGCAACACAGGGTTGAATTCATATTCCTAAACGGAGTTGAATCACATGTAGTCTCTTATACTACCAACAAGAGTTGTTTTGGGGTAAGGAAAGGCACTATTGGGCTCCCATTGAGATACACAATGCAAATGGCATACCATATGTTCCCAGCAATTACAGTGTGTTGGATGGAAGAGAAGCTACTGTTTTGCTCATTTTCCTAAGCAGAGTTGATCTAGGTATGGCCCGTGTGATTCGGATGCACAGTTTGTTTGTTTCGAGCCAGCTCACTGCTCTGGATGTATAAGCACATCCATAAAGTACAAGAGTGTGCTTTTCTCAAAAGCAGAGTGTTTTTCTCTTTAGGCAACACAGGGTTGAATTCATATTCCTAAACGGAGTTGAATCACTTGCCGTCTCTTATCCTACCAGCAACAGTTGTTTAGGGGTAAGGAAAGGCACTATTGGGTTCCCATTGGGATACGCAGTGCAAATGGCACTCCATATGTTCCCAGGAATTACAGTGTATTGGATGGAAGAGAAGCTACTGTTTTGCTCAGTTTCCTAAGCAGAGTTTAACTACGTATGGCCCATGTGGTTAGGATGCACAGTTTGTTTGGTGTGAGCCAGTTCACTCACTGTTCTGGTTGTATAGGAAACTCCTTAGAGTAGCAGAGTGTCCTTTTCTTAAAAGTAGAGTGTTTTTGTCTTTAAGCAACCAAGGGTGAATTCACATTCCTAAACGGAGTTGAATCACATTCAGTCTCTTATTCTACCAGCAACAGTTGTTTTGAGGTAAGGAAAGGCTCTATTGGATTCCCATTGAGATACACAGTGCAAATGGCACTTGTGTCTGTTCCCAGCATGTACAGTGTACTGGATAGAAGAGAAGCTACTGTTTTTCTCAGTTTCCTAAGCAGAGTTGAACTAGGTGTGGGCCGTGTGGGTATCAAGCACAGTTTATTTGATTTGAGGCAGCTCACTCTTCTTGCTGTATAGGAAACACCATATAGTAGAAAAGTGTGCTTTTCTCAAAACCAGGGTATTTTTCTCTTTAGGCCAGGCATGGTTGAATTCACATTCCTAAACGGAGTTGAATCACATGCAGTCTCTTATCCTACCAGCTGAATCACATGCAGTCTCTTATCCTACCAGCAACAGTTGTTTTGGGGTAAGGAAAGGCACTATTGGGTTCCCATTGAGATACACAGTGCAAGTGGCATTCGCGTGTGTTCCACGCAAGTGTAGTGCATTGGATGGAAGAGAAGCTACTGTTTTGCTCAGTTTACTAAGCAGAGTTAAATTAGGTATGGCCCGTGGGGTTAGCATGCACAGTTTGTTTTGTTTGAGCCAGCTCACTCAGTGTTCTGGCTGTATAGGAAACTCCATATAGTACAAGAGTGTGCATTTCTCAAAAGCAGAGTGTTTTTCTCTTTAGATACCCCAGGGTTGAATTCATTTTCCTAAACGGAGTTGAATCACATGCAGTCTCTAATCCTACCAGCAACATTTGTTTTGAGGTAAGGAAAGGCACTACTGGGCTCCTATTGAGATACACAGTGCAAATGGCACTTGTGTCTGTTCCCAGCAAGTACAGTGTATTGGATGGAAGAGAAGTTACTGTTTTGCTCAGTTTTCTTAGAAGAGTTGAACTAGGTATGGCCCGTGTTGTTAGCATGCACAATTGTTTGGTTTGAGGCAGCTCTCTGTTCTGGCTTTATAGGAAACTTCATATAGTAGATGAGTGTGCTTTTCTCAAAAGCAGGCTGTTTTTCTCTTTAGGCAACCCATGGTTGAATTTACATTCCTAAACGGAGTTCAATCACATGAAGTCTCTTATCCTACCAGCAACAGTTGTTTTGGGGTAAGGAAAGGCACTATTGGGCTCCCATTGAGATACAAAGTGCAAGAGGCATTTGCGTCTGTTCCCCGCAAGTACAGTGCATTGGATGGAAGAGAAGCTACTGTTTTGCTCAGTTTCCTAAGCAGAGTTGAACTAGGTATGGCCCAAGTGGTTAGCATGAACAGTTTGTTTGGTTTGAGCAAGCTCACTCACTGTTCTGGTTGCATAGGAAACACCCTAAAGTACAAGAGTGTGCTTTTCTCAAAAGCAGAGTGTTTTTCTCTTTAGGCAACCCAGGGTGAATTCACATTCCTAAACGGAGTTGAATCACATGCAGTCTCTTATTCTACCAGCAACATTTGTTTTGAGGTAAGGAAATGCAATACTTGGCTCCCATTGAGATACACAGTGCATATGGCACTTGTGTCTGTTCCCAGCAAGTACAGTGTATTGGATGGAAGAGAAGCTACTGTTTTGGTCAGTTTCCTAAGCAGAGTTGAACTAGGTATGGCCCGTGTGGTTAGCATGCACAGTTTGTATTTTTTGAGCCAGCCCACGGCTCTGGATATATATGCAAATCCATAATGTACAAGAGTGTGCTTTTCTCAAAAGCAGAGTGTTTTTCTCTTTAGGCATCACAGGGTTGAATTCATATTCCTAAATGGAGTTGAATCACATGCCGTCTCTTATCCTACCAGCAACAGTTGTTTTGGGGTAAGGAAAGGCACTATTGGGTTCCCATTGGGATACACAGTGCAAATGGCACTCCATATGTTCCCAGCAAGTACAGTGTGTTGGATGGAAGAGAAGCTACTGTTTTGCTCAGGTTCCTAAGCAGAGTTAAACTAGGTATGGTCCGAGTAGGTAGCATGCACAGTTTGTTTGGTATGAGGCAGCTCACTGTTCTGGCTGTATAGGAAACTCCATATAGTACATGAGTGAGCTTTTCTCAAAAGCAGAATGTTTTTCTCTTTAGGCAACCCAAGGTGAGGTCACATTCCTAAAAGGAGTTGAATCTCATGCAGTCTATTATTATACCAGCAACAGTTGTTTTGAGGTAAGGAAAGGCACTAATGGGCTCCCATTGAGATACACAGTGCAAATGGCAATTGTGTCTCTTCCCAGCAAGTACAGTGTATTGGATGGAAGAGAAGCTACTGTTTTGCTCAGTTTCCTAAGCAGAGTTGAACTAGGTATAGCCCGTGTGGTTAGCATGCACAGTTGGCTTGGTTTGAGGCAGCTCACTGTTCTGGCTCTATAGGAAACTCCATATAGTAGATGAGTGTGCATTTCTCAAAAGCAGGGTGTTTTTCTCTTCAGGCCACGCATGGTTGAATTCACATTCCTAAACGGAGTTGAATCACATGAGGTCTCTTATCCTACCGCTGAATCACATGCAGTCTCTTATCCTACCAACATTTGTTTTGGTGTAAAGAAAGGCACTATTGGGTTCCCATTGAGATACACAGTACAAGTGGCATTCGCGTCTGTTCCCGCAAGTACAGTGCATTGGATGGAAGAGAAGCTACTGTTTTGCTCAGTTTCCTAAGCAGAGTTGAACTAGGTATGGCCCGTGTGGTTAGCATGCAAGGTTTGTTTAGTTTGAGCCAGCTCACTCAGTGTTCTGGCTGTATAGGAAACTTCATATACTACAAAAGTGTGCTTCTCTCAAAAGCAGAGTGTTTTTCTCTTTAGGCAACACAGGGTTGAATTCATATTACTAAACGGAGATGAATCACATGAAGTCTCTAATCCTACCAGCAACACTTGTTTTGGGGTAAGGAAAGGACTATTGGATTCCCATTGAGATACACAGTGCAAGTGGCACCAGTGTCTGTTCCCAGCAAGTACACTGCATTGGATGGAAGAGAACCTATTGTTTTGCTCAGTTTCCTAAGCAGAGTTGAACTAGGTATGGCCCGTGTGGTTAGCATGCACAGTTTGTTTGTTTTGAGCCAGCTCACTGCTCTGGATGTATAGGCAAATCCATATAGTACAATAGTGAGCTTTTCTCAAAAGCAGAGTGTTTTTCTCTTTGGACAACACAGGGTTGAATTTATATTCCTAAACGGAGTTGAATCACATGCAGTCTCTTATCCTAACAGCAACAGTTGTTTTGGGGTAAGGGGAGGCACTATTGGGTTCCCATTGAGATACACAGTGCAAATGGCACTCCATATGTTCCCAGGAAGTACAGTGTATTGGATGGAAGAGAAGCTACTGTTTTTCTCAGTTTCCTAAGCAGAGTTGAACTAGGTATGGGCCGTGCGGTTAGGATGCACATTTTGTTTGGTTTGAGCCAGCTCACTCACTGTTCTGATTGTTTAGGAAACACCATATAGTACAAGAGTGTGCTTTTCGCAAAAGCAGAGTGTTTTTCTCTTTAGGCAACCCAGGGTGAATTCACATTCCTAAACGGAGTTGAATCACATGCAGTCTCTTATTCTACCAGCAACATTTGTTTTGAGGTAAGGAAAGGCACTACTGGGCTCCCATTGAGATACACAGTGCAAATGGAACTTGTGTCTGTTCCCAGCAAGTACAGTGTATTGGATGGAAGAGAAGCTACTGTTTTGCTCAGTTTCCTAAGCAGTGTTGAACTAGGTATGGCCCGTGTGGTTAGCATGCACAGTTTGTTTGGTTTGCGCCAGCTCACTGTTCTGGCTGTATAGGAAAATCCATATACTACAAGAGTCAGCTTTTCTCAAAAGCAGAGTGTTTTTCTCTTTAGGCAACACAGGGTTGAATTCATATTCCTAAACGGAGTTGAACCACATGCAGTCTCTTATACTACCAACAAGAGTTGTTTTGGGGTAAGGAAAGGCACTATTGGGCTCCCATTGAGATACACAATGCAAATGGCTTACGATATGTTCCCAGCAAGTACAGTGTGTTGGATGGAAGAGAAGCTACTGTTTTGCTCAGTTTCTTAAGCAGAGTTGAACTAGGTATGGCCCGTGTGATTAGGATGCACAGTTTGTTTGTTTTGAGCCAGCTCACTGCTCTGTATGTATAAGCAAATCCATAAAGTACAAGAGTGTGCTTTTCTCAAAAGCAAAGTGTTTTTCTCTTTAGGCAACACAGGGTTGAATTCATATTCCTAAACGGAGTTGAATCACTTGCCGTCTCTTATCCTACCTGCAACAGTTGTTTAGGGGTAAGGAAAGGCACTATTGGGTTCCCATTGGGATACACAGTGCAAATGGCACTCCATATGTTCCCAGGAAGTACAGTGTATTGGATGGAAGAGAAGCTACTGTTTTGCTCAGTTTACTAAGCAGAGTTAAATTAGGTATGGCCCGTGTGGTTAGCCTGCACACTTTGTTTTGTTTGAGCCAGCTCACTCAGTGTTCTGGCTGTATAGGAAAATACATATAGTACAAGAGTGTGCATTTCTCAAAAGCAGAGTGTTTTTCTCTTTAGGCACCCCAGGGTTGAATTCATATTCCTAAACGGAGTTGAATCACATGCAGTCTCTAATCCTATCAGCAACATTTGTTTTGAGGTAAGGAAAGGCACTACTGGGCTCCCATTGAGATACACAGTGCAAATGGCACTTGTGTCTGTTCCCAGCAAGTACAGTGTATTGGATGGAAGAGAAGCTACTGTTTTGCTCAGTTTTCTAAGAAGAGTTGATCTAGGTATGGCCCGTGTTGTTAGCATGCACAGTTTGTTTGGTTTGAGGCAGCTCACTGTTCTGGCTTTATAGGAAACTTCATATAGTAGATGAGTGTGCTTTTCTCAAAAGCAGGGTGTTTTTCTCTTTAGGCAACCCATGGTTGTATTCACATTCCTAAACGGAGTTCAATCACATGAAGTCTCTTATCCTACCAGCAACAGTTGTTTTGGGGTAAGGAAAGGCACTTTTGGGCTCCCATGGAGATACAAAGTGCAAGAGGCATTCGCGTCTGTTCCCCGTAAGTACAGTGCATTGGATGGAAGAGAAGCTACTGTTTTGCTCAGTTTCCTAAGCAGAGTTGAACTAGGTATGGCCCGTGTTGTTAGCATGCACAGTTTGTTTGGTTTGAGGCAGCTCACTCTTCTGGCTTTATAGGAAACTTCATATAGTAGATGAGTGTGCTTTTCTCAAAAGCAGGGTGTTTTTCTCTTTAGGCAACCCATGGTTGAATTCACATTCCTAAACGGAGTTGAATCACATGCAGTCTCTTATCCTACCAGCTGAATCACATGCAGTCTCTTATCCTACCAACATTTGTTTTGGTGTAAAGAAAGGCACTATTGGGTTCCCATTGAGATACACAGTACAAGTGGCATTCGCGTCTGTTCCCGTAAGTACAGTGCATTGGATGGAAGAGAAGCTACTGTTTTGCTCAGTTTCCTAAGCAGAGTTGAACTAGGTATGGTCGGTGTGGTTAGCATGCACAGTTTGTTTGTTTTGAGCCAGCTCACTGCTCTGGATGTATAGGCAAATCCATATAGTACAAGAGTGAGCTTTTCTCAAAAGCAGAGGGTTTTTCTCTTTGGGCAACCCAGGGTTGAATTTATATTCCTAAACGGAGTTGAATCACATGCAGTCTCTTATCCTACCAGCAACAGTTGTTTTGGGGTAAGGAGAGGCACTATTGGGTTCCCATTGAGATACACAGTGCAAATGGCACTCCATATGTTCCCAGGAAGTACAGTGTATTGGATGGAAGAGAAGCTACTGTTTTGCTCAGTTTCCTAAGCAGAGTTAAACTACGTATGGCCCGTGTGGTTAGGATGCACAGTTTGTTTGGTGTGAGCCAGTTCACTCACTGTTCTGGTTGTATAGGAAACTCCTTAGAGTAGCAGAGTGTGCTTTTATCAAAAGTAGAGTGTTTTTCTCTTTAAGCAACCAAGGGTGAATTCACATTCCTAAACGGAGTTGAATCACATACAGTCTCTTATTCTACCAGCAACAGTTGTTTTGAGGTAAGGAAAGGCTCTATTGGATTCCCATTGAGATACACAGTGCAAATGGCACTTGTGTCTGTTCCCAGCATGTACAGTGTACTGGATAGAAGAGAAGCTACTGTTTTTCTCAGTTTCTTAAGCAGAGTTGAACTAGGTATAGGCCGTGTGGGTAGCAAGCACAGTTTATTTGTTTAGAGGCAGCTCACTGTTCTTGCTGTATAGGAAACTCCATATAGTAGAAGTCTGTGCTTTTCTCAAAACCAGATATTTTTGTCTTTAGGCCAGGCATGGTTGAATTCACATTCCTAAACGGAGTTGAATCACATGCAGTCTCTTATCCTACCAGCTGAATCACATGCAGTCTCTTATCCTACCAGCAACAGTTGATTTGGGGTAAGGAAAGGCACTATTGGGTTCCCATTGAGATACACAGTGCAAGTGGCATTCGCGTCTGTTCCACGCAAGTACAGTGCATTGGATGGAAGAGAAGCTACTGTTTTGCTCAGTTTACTAAGCAGAGTTAAATTAGGTATGGCCCGTGGGGTTATCATGCACAGTTTGTTTTGTTTGAGCCAGCTCACTCAGTGTTCTGGCTGTATAGGAAACTCCATA
The DNA here is from genome assembly GCA_902168325.1 of Peromyscus nudipes. Lineage (NCBI taxonomy): Eukaryota > Metazoa > Chordata > Mammalia > Rodentia > Cricetidae > Peromyscus > Peromyscus nudipes. The sequence continues at coordinate 2,265 of CABHPH010022868.1, read as the reverse complement.
TACTACAAGAGTGTGCATTTCTCAAAAGCAGAGTGTTTTTCTCTTTAGGCACCCCAGGGTTGAATTCAGCTTCCTAAACGGATTTGAATCACATGCAGTCTCTAATCCTACCAGCAACAGTTGTTTTGGGGTAAGGAAAGGCACTATTGGGTTCCCATGGGATAAACAGTGCAAGTGGCATTCGCGTTTGTTCCCCGCAAATACAGTGCATTGGATGGAAGAGAAGCTACTGTTTTGCTCAGTTTCCTAAGCAGAGTTGAACTAGGTATGGCCCGTGTGGTTAGCATGCACAGTTTTTGTGTTTTGAGGCAGCTCACTGTTCTGGCTGTATAGGAAACTCCATATAGTAGAAGAGGGCGATTTTCTCAAAAACAGAGTGTTTTTCTCTTTAGGCAACCTAGGGTTGAATTCAGCTTTCTAAATGGAGCTGAATCACATGCAGTCTCTTATCCTATCAGGAAGATTTGTTTTCGGGTAAGGAAAGGCACTCTTGGCCTCCCATTGAGATTCACATGGAAATGGCACTCGTGTCTGTTCCCAGCAAGTACAGTGCATTGGATGGAAGAGAAGCTACTTTTTTCCTCAGTTTCCTAAGCAGAGTTGAACTAGGTATGGCCCGTGTGGTTAGCATGCACAGTTTGTTTGTTTTGAGACAGCTCACTGTTCTGGCTGTATAGGAAACTCCATATAGTAGAAGAGGGCGGTTTGCTCAAAAGCAGAGTGTTTTTCTCTTTAGGCAACCCAGGTTTGAATTCAGCTTCCTAAACGGAGTTGAATCACATGCAGTCTCTTATCCTACCAGCAAGAGTTGTTTTCGGGTAAGGAAAGGCACTATTGGGCTCCCATTGAGATACACAGTGCAAATGGCACTCGCGTTTGTTCCCAGCAAGTACAGTGCATTGGACGAAAGAGAAGCTATTGTTTTGCTCAGTTTCCTAAGCAGAGTTGAAGTAGGTATGGCCCGTGTGGTTAGCATGCACAGTTTTTTTGTTTTGAAACAGCTCACTGTTCTGGCTGTATAGGAAATACAATATTGGAGAAGAGGGCTCTTTTACCAAAAGCAGAGTGTTTTTCTCTATAGGAAACCCAGGGTTGAATTCAGCTTCCTAAAAGGAGTTGAATCACATGCCGTCTCTTATCCTACCAGCAAGAGTTGTTTTCGGGTAAGGAAAGGCACTATTGGGCTCCCATTGAGATACACAGTGCAAATGGCACTCGTGTCTGTTGCCAGCAAGTACAGTGCATTGGATGGAAGAGAAGCTAATGTTTTGCTTAATTTCCTAAGTGGAGTTGAAATAGGTATGGCCCGTGTGGTTTGCATGCACAGTTTTTTGTTTTGAGCCAGCTCACTGCTCTGAATGTAAAGGTAAATACATATAGTACAAGAGTGAGCTTTTCTCAAAGTAGGGTATTTTTCTCTTTAGGCCAGGCATGGTTGAATTCACATTCCTAAACGGAGTTGAATCACATGCAGTTTCTTATCCTAAAAGCAACAGTTGTTTTGGGGTATGGAAAGGCACTATTGGGTTCCCATTGAGATACACAGTGCAAGTGGCACCTTTGTCTGTTCCCAGCAAGTACAGTGCATTGGATGGAAGAGAACCTACTGTTTTGCTCAGTTTCCTAAGCAGAGTTGAACTAGGTATGGCCCGTGTAGTTAGCATGCACACTTAGTTTGTTTTGAGCCAGCACACTGCTCTGGATGTATATGCAAATCCATAAATTACAAGAGTGTGCTTTTCTCAAAAGCAGAGTGTTTTTCCCTTTAGGCAACACAGGGTTGAATTCATATTCCTAAACGGAGTTGTATTACATGCCGTCTCTTATCCTACCAGCAACAGTTGTTTTGGGGTAAGGAAAGGCACTATTGGGTTCCCATTGAGATACACAGTGCAAATGGCACTACATATGTTCCCAGGAAGTACAGTGTATTGGATGGAAGAAAAGCTACTGTTTTGCTCAGTTTCCTAAGCAGAGTTGAACTAGGTGTGGCCCGTGTGGTTAGCATGCACAGTTTTTTTGTTTTGAGGCAGCTCACTGTTCAGGCTGTATAGGAAACTCCATATAAGAGAAGATGGCTCTTTTCTCAAAAGCAGAGTGTTTTTCTCTTTAGTCAACCCAGGGTTGAATTCAGCTTCCTAAACGGAGTTGAGTCTCTTGCAGTCTCTTATCCTACCAGCAAGAGTTGTTTTCAGGTAAGGAAAGGCACTCTTGGGCTCCCATTGAGATACACAGTGCAAATGGCACTCGCGTCTGTTCCCAGCA
>CABHPH010022855.1:0-20690 GCA_902168325.1 Peromyscus nudipes | reverse complement strand
GTGTGTGTGTGTGTGTGTGTGTGTGTGTGTGTGTGTGTGTGTGTGTGTGTCTAAATATGAGTGCATGTGAAGTTCAGTAAATAACCTCAGGCATCAGTGATAATCTTCGAGCTTGGTTGAGACAGTCTCATAGTTTACTATTACATACATACACAGTCTACCTGGCCTGTAAACTATTGAGGAGGCTCCTGTCTCCAGCCCTCATTGTAGCAGGAATCTTAACAGGTCTTATTAATTAAAACAAACCCACAGCCAGATATTGGGGTGAATGCTGGAAGATCAGAGAAGCAGAACAAGCCACAGCCACCTCACCTCGCCAGTTCCTCCACTGATCCTGTTTCCTCAGACTGGAAGTCTCTGAGTCCTTATCCAAATGAATCTCAGCTGAACTGTTTCTCGAAAGCCTGAATGCTTAACCACCTAAAAGCTTCTAGTTTCTGGTCTTCACAACTTATATACCTTTCTGCTTTCTGCCATCACTTCCTGGGATTAAAGGCGTGTGTCACCATGCCTGGCTGTTTCCCATGTGGCCTTAAACTCACAGAGATTCAGACGAATTTCTGCCTCTAGAATGCTAGGATTAACGGCGTGAGTGCCACCATTTTCTAGCCTCTGTATCTAGTGGCTGTTCTGTTCTCTGACCCCAGATAAGTTTATTAGTGTGCACAATATTTTGAGGAACACAATACCACCACACCCCATCTCTGTGCAGGTCCACTGGGATTACAGTTTGCTCCCACACCTGGCTCTATGTGTTCTGGGGATTAAAACTTATCCTCAAGCTTCTAGATCAAGTGCTTTATACACCAAGCCACCTCCTCAGCCCTGGCTTTTTAAAAGTAGAACTAAGTTTCTTGCCACAAGAAAAACACAGAATAAAACTTCCTCAGGAGTTGTCTGTCGAGCCTCTGGTTCTCTATTGTCCTTCCTACAAATCCTATGCAAAAAGGTCATCTTCTGGGCTGAGGATGGAGCTCAGTTGGTAGAGTGCTTGCCTAGCATGCAGGAAGTCCTGAGTCTATTCCTAGCACCACAGAAGGCCCAGGGTGGTGGAATGTGCCTGCAATCCCAGCACTTGGGAGGTAGAAGCAGGAGAATCAGAGGTTCAAGGTCATGTTCAGCTACATATCAAGTCTGAAGCCACCTTATCTCCAAAAAAATTGGAGGGGGAGAAGAGATGTCCCTCTTTAGATTCTTTCTCTGCACATAGCTCCAACCACTAAGCCACTTTGTTCCCACTTCTACTTCATTATTACAATGTATGCAAGGAGTTACACACACAAACCTGCTATTTTTCCTTTTGGATGGACAGAGAAAAGGTTATACGAACCATGATGCATTTTTTTGCACAGATTTCAATAGTACTAGAGGTGCCCCTATACGTACAATGAGGGTACAATAAACTATCATCGAAGACTATCAACATGTAGCATAAGTTAACTTGCTACTTCATGAGTGACCTCAGCAAGATGACATCAATAAGCTCTGTACGAGCCACATAGATTTTAGAGGTAAAATTTTTTTGTATAGTTTTCAGTTTGTGTTGATGCAAATCTGAGTTTTGTTTTTTTGTTTTTTGTAAAGCTGACATTATTTTATGTGGGAAAAAAATGTGTTGGGGGATGATGGAAAAGGCTTCATTCTGAGGTGTTTAAGCATTCACAACATACACACACATACATGACAGAGAGAGAATCAGACACAGAGAGAGACAGAGACAGGGACAGACAGACAGAGACAGACAAGCAGAAATTTAACAATGAAAAGAAAGCAATCACCAAAGTTGCCTTTAAAATGTATATATTTAGTGTGGATCTTTTCCCTTAGTCTGGAGTTTACAGACATGTTAAAGATATGTTGCTAACAAATAACAGTAAACCTTACTCTATCCTGTGGTAGGATTAGGGTTAGGGTTATGGGTTGAAGATAATTAGTTGTTCATATTTTTTCCAGAAATCTCTGCAAGTGTGTAAATGTATCAAGTACCACATGGACATGTTAGTAAGGAAGACAAGGTCTCCCTGTAAACTCCCAACCTTCATTGGATACAGTGAATAAATGGGACCCTGGCAACTGAATCTGTGAACTACATATATATAGCTGGAGCCTCTGAAAGAGCCATGTTGACCAGCTCACTAAAAATGTACAAATATATCAGAGAGAGAGAGAGAGAGAGAGAGAGAGAGAGAGAGAGAGAGAGACCCCATTCTTGCGAATGGAAAAGACTATAACTCAAATCCCTGAAAGACCCTGTTCACCACCATGCATAGGCATATGCTTTGGAAAGATATGCTCTGGCATTGTAGGTACACATTATCAGAGGCCAGCACTGAGTCTCTCCTCCAACATCACATTGGGGGAGATAATCTACAACGACCTGAATCGTGTCAATAAGCCATGGCTGAGCTGCAAAGAGGCTCAGTTTCACCTCGGTTTTCAGTATCACACTTTCAAATCATGGAACCTCCCTTCCGATGAAACTAAAGACCCAAAGACTAAGTGTGATTTCATTCCCGCAAAAACTGATACTCTCTGCCTTGGAAACTTCAAAAATCTTTTTTTTTTTTTTTGGTTTTCCGAGACAGGGTTTCTCTGTGTAGCTTTGCGCCTTTCCTGGAACTTACTTGGTAGCCCAGGCTGGCCTCGAACTCACAGAGATCCGCCTGGCTCTGCCTCCCGAGTGCTGGGATTAAAGGCGTGCGCCACCACCGCCCGGCTTCAAAAATCTTTATGTGCCTTTGACCCAAAACAGTGACTTCAAAAGTAAAACAGGTATAAAACCTGAGGTTGGCTTGCTTTTAAGGACTCTGGGCTTTCTCAGTCAAAGGCAGGAAAATTAGCCAGGGTTGCTTCACCCAAGGTGGTAACTAACTCCACAGATACTCTTCCACCTCAGTTCTTTGATGGGAGTGACTGATAGAAGATCTTCCTTTCTTTTAATTTCAATTTCTTCTATTGAAAATAGATTATTTTCTCATACAATATATTCTGATCATAGTTTCCCCTCCCTCTATTCTTCCCAGTGCCTCCACACTTACCCCCCACTCTGTATCCATTCCTTTTCTGTCTCTCATTAGAAAAGAACAGGCTTCTAAGATATAACCAAACATGACAAAACAAAATACAATAAGATGAAGCAAAAACTATCATATTGGAGTTGGACATGGCAACCCAACAGGAAGAAAAGTGTCCCAAGAGCAGAGACCCACTCATAGTCACAGTCAGAAGTCCCATAAAAATACTAAGTTAATGACTATTATGTATGTGCAGAGGACCTGGTGTAGACCATGTAGGCCCTGTACATGCTGCTTCAGTCTCTGTGAATTCATCTGTGCCTCGCTTAGTTGATTCAGAGGCCTTGTTCTCCTGGTGTCTTCCATCCCCTCTGGCTCTTACGTTCTTTCTACCTCCTCTTCTGCGGGGTTCCCTGAGATTTGAAGGGAGGAATTTGATGGAGACTTCCCATCTCCTGTCAGAGGAAGCCTTTTTTATGATGACTGGCTAAGGCACTGATCTATAGTGTAATCGTTAGGAGTCATTTTATTGATACTACTTTTTTTCAGACCTGAGTATTTGGTTTTACCCTAGGTCTAGGGGCTCTCTAGACCCTGGTTCTTAGTTACCCAAGCAGTGTCAGACATGGGTTCCTTCTCATGGCATGGACCTTAAGTCAAGCTAGACATTGGTTGGCTACTCCCACAAGTTCTGTGCCACCATTGCCCTAGTGTATCATGCACGCAGAACATATCGTAGGTCAAAGGTTTTGTGGCTAGACTAGCGTCCACATTTCTCTTTTGGTAGCCTGCAGAATACACTCCCCCACCAAAGAGACTAAAATGTGGGGTTGAAGGCTCCACGTAGGCACCAGCGCAACTTCTCCATGTCCAATAAGTTGTGTGGATGTTGTTCTCAGCAATGGGGACCCACTGTCAGTTTGCAGAAAGCAACCCTTTGTCTTAGCACCAGCCTGGTTGTTTGGAGGATTTCCATGGAAGCCCCTCTGCTAATAACTCAACTGTTGCAACCTGGTTCCTCCACTGGAAGCCTTGCCTGTCTACAAGAGATGGCCAATTGAGATTCTGTATCCCCTATTATTAGAAGTCCACATTAGGATGACCTTTATATATTCCAGGAAGTTTTCACTGCACTAGGTTGCCACACTATCATCAAAAAGTCTGCCCCCCACCGCCATTCTGACCATCTCTCCCTGAACTCTCTCTCTCTATCCCAACTCCTACCTGACTCCTCCTGCTCTCACACCCACCTGCTCCTAGCCCATCCATAAAACCTATTCTATCCCCTTCCCAGGGAAATCCATGTGTCCCCTACCCCAGACCCCTCCTCCTTACATAACTTCTCTGGGTCTATGGATTATAGCTTGTTTATCATTTACTTAATGGCTAATATCCACTTATAAGTGAATACATACCATATTGGTCTTTTTGTGCCTGGATCACCTCACTCAGGATTAAGTAGGCTTCATCCCAGAGATGCAGGGATGGTTAGGTATATGGAAATCAGTAAATGTAATCCACCATAAAAACAAACTAAAAAAAAAAATGGCATGAACATCTCATTGGAAACAACTAGCTATCAAAAAGCTAGATATCAAAAAACCCAAATAATCCCACTAAAAATGGAAAACATATCTAAACAGAGGTTTCTTAATAGAGGAACCCAGGGACCTGAGGAATACTGAAAGAAATATTCAACATCCTTAGCCACCAGGGAAGTTATGCAAATCATAACTACTTTGAGATTTCATCTTACACCTGTCAGAATGGCTAAGATCAATAAAACAAGTGGCAGCTCATTCTGGTGGGGATGTGGAGCAAGGGGAACACTCTTCCATTGCTGATGGGAGTGTAAACTAGTACGGTCACTATGCAAATCAGTGTGGCGGTTCCTCAGAAAGTTGGGAATCATCCTACCTCAAGACCCAAAGGACACTCCATCCTACCACAAGAACACTTGCTCATGTTCATTGCTGCTCTATTCATAATAGCCATAAATAGAAACAACCTTGATGTCCCTGAATAGGAGAATGCATAAAGGAAATGTGGTACATTTACACAATGGAGTATTACTCAGCTGTTAGGAAAAATGACATGAAATTTGAGGGCAAATGGGTGGAACTAGAAGATGTTCTTTTCAAAAGCCACTCTGAACCCCAACTTTCCCTGTGCCCTGATCCTGCTTTGTCCTAGGCTTTCTTAGCCAAGCCACTTTATACTCCTGCAAGCTCCTGTCTTCCTTGCCTCTTTGTGGTACTTCTGGCCGAGGAAATGTATGATGATTGGCCTCATCTCCATGTCTACAATCACTTTTGTTTCACCTGATCCCACAGTTCTTCCTCAGCAACCTGGCCCCTAAGTGGCTCCATCCCAAGACTGCAGTACACATCACCCACTATTTCTCATCCTTTATTAATATTAAAAGTAGTGTTTCCCTACTTTTAGAATCATATGTCTTGATGATGAGAGTTCATCGATAAGTTACAACCTCACTCGTAGTTTGGTTCTTAACTTAATGCCTTGTTTATTTAATCCTCTCAGTATGGGTTTTCAGCACATCAAAGAGCAGTTAAATTCAGCATGGATTATCATTAGCATGCTTTAGGGTGTAAACAAGAGAAAGCCAGCTCCTAATAGTTTGAGCAATGAGCATAATGTAGGCTTATAAAATGATTGGGACATTATTTTTTAATTTTTTGGTTTACTAATTTCATTGTGATATTTTTATATATATCATTATATTTAGTTCTAATTCATCCCCCATACTCACTGCTTCTCCATATCTCCCTCTTACTGGTCAATCCTTTCCTTCTGTTTTCATGGCACATACATTCTACTAACCTTTCTCCCTTACTCCCTCTTCACTTAAGATCTCTTCCTCTCCTCTCATGGTCCAGTTTCTGCTTTCAACACACACACACACACACACACACACATCAAATCCAGGTTCTACATGAGAAAAAGTATGCACTATTTCCCTTTCCCAGTCTGGTTCAACAATGCAATGATTACCAGTTCTATCTATTTTCCTGAGAAGCCATAATTCCACACTTTTTTTATAGCCGAAGAAAACCTATTGTGTATTTGCCCCATTTTCTTTGTCCATTCATTTATTGATGAGTTTCCATGCCTATTCATGTCTTAACTATTGTACATTGTAGCAAAAAAATGTGGATGCACATGTATTTTTGTGATATAGTGACTTAGAATACTTTGGCCTGAGATTTCTAGGTAAGATGGCGGGATAGAAGCTGCCTGTTGTCACCCAGTGAAGGACAGGGCTCAGAATGGGGGGGGGGGGTGTTCCAAAGAGAGGAAGAGTGTCAAAATTCACCAAGGTGGTGACAGGATACCTGAAAGGTATTTTAAAAAAAAAGGCAAATAATACACACAAAAAAAAAGCCCAGCTGAACACAACTCCAGCTAACCATCTCCCAATGGGAAAGGGATGCAGAAAACTCCTCCAAAGTGTAAGACAGGTGACCCCAATGGGAAAAGACTGGCAGTCCTCAAGACAAGCCCACAGCTCACAGGAGCCTCAAAAGCAGTTTCAGGTTGCAGTAAGAGTGATTCCTCCAAGGGATAGGTCAGTCTTTTAGAGGAATCCCACTTGGTTAGTTTGTATGACTGACAGGGAAGTGGCTGGGTGCCTAACCCTGAAGGAATCTATTGTTTAAAACTAAACTAGCCGCGGGGCTTCAAAACAGGAAACAAGCAGAAGTTGGGGGCTCTGGATTTAATCTGTCATCATCCCTGGTGAGAAAAAACTCTTGGTGGCAGTTGTGGAGTATAGGGGTGGCAGGTGCTAACAGGCCATAATATGCAGACTGCAGGAGGTAGTAACCCCTCCCCTGATTGCTAGGGGCAGATAGCATCAGCAGAAATAACCCTGGAGTTTGATGCCCCTGAGTCTGAGGCTGATGGATGAATTTGCCTCTGGAGCTGCCTCTCTGCTGTTCACTGCTATAGAGTCTGAAAATTCTGAATCCCCATGTATCTGCTTGACCCTCCATAGCTGTATGGCTCCATCGGGATTATTGACACTTAGAGGTTTTGAAAGTACAAAGGCAGGCCCTCTAACCGTACAGATCTCAGTACTATGGTTGCTTCCCACACTCCAAACACAATCGAGACACCTCTTCCTTTCCCTGCTGGAACAGGAGCCACCCAAGGAAGTACAAACTGAGGAGGCTGGGCTAATGGGAGACCCTGCCTAACCCACAGACTGCAAATCTAAGTGTGGCCAGCAGAGGCCTCTAGTATGCAAAGAGTGCTAAATGAAACCCCCACTTTTGGACATCATACACTTGTCCACTACAGCAAAACAACAGCATAAGCCATAGAGAGGGCAAGTTCACCCAGATGTTACTGGTCCTCCTTCCCCCCACACATGTAACAGACAGCCTCCAGTTTTTAAGAACCCAGGAAGAGGTCACTCCAACACTCCCGATTTTCCACCCTTTCTTGCTGATGACACCTTCTCTGTATTTTTACTTTCATGTTCTTAAAACTGTATTTTATTCCCCTTCATATAGCCACACAATCTCGTTTATGAATTTTTCGTTACTACACACCTGTTCTCATTTTTCTTGACTGACCTCTGTGCTTCTTGTCTCGATTTTTTTGTTTCCACGTTTGTTTGGTTAGCTGGTTTTGTTTTTGTTTTCTCCACTATGCTTTTAGTAGAATTTGAACTTTATCTGCTTGTGTCTTTTTGGTTTTACTTGGGGATTTATCATATTTTTATTTTAATTAACTTTTTTTACATTTATTTAATTTTTTCAAACTTTCTCATTATTAGGAATTTGTTACTTTTTATTTTTTTATTTTTAAAATCTTTTCCAACCTCTTGGTTCTGCACTTTTTTCTTTCACCACGTAATATTCTCCACCCTCCTTCTTCTTCAATCTGCCTTTGCTTTCTCTTTTTTTTTTTTTTTTTTTTTTTTGGTTTTTTCGAGACAGGGTTTCTCTGTGTAGCTTTGCGCCTTTCCTGGAGCTCACTTGGTAGCCCAGGCTGGCCTCGAACTCACAGAGATCCGCCTGCCTCTGCCTCCCGAGTGCTGGGATTAAAGGCGTGCGCCACCAACGCCCGGCTCTCTTCTATTTTTTCTCCTTTCCCCAATGCCTCTCTTTATTACATCCACATTTCAATGCTTTCCCTAAATAACAGAAGATTTTTATTCATGTGTATGAGGGATATGTGCAGCTATCTCTGCAGAGGCCAGAAGGGAGAGTTCAGTCTCCTGGAACTGAAGTTAAAAATGTTTGTGAGCGGCCTGCCTGACTTGGGTGCTAGGAACTGAAGTCAGGTCCCCCAGAAGAGGAGGAAGTGCTCTTAACTGCTGAGCCATCTCATTAGTCCCTCAAATAGCCTCCCAGTTCATAGCACATTTTATTTCAGTTTTCTCATCTTCAATTTCATAGTTACTGGTGTAGCTAGAGTTTTCCTGCCTGGCCCACGGTCAGGACAAATCTCTCTCACCCGCCAGTCCCACAGCCACTCAGACCCAACCAAGTAAACACAGAGACTTATATTGCTTACAAACTGTATGGCCGTGGCAGGCTTCTTGCTAACTGTTCTTATATCTTAAATTAATCCATTTCTATAAATCTATACCTTGCCACGTGGCTCGTGGCTTACCGGCATCTTCACATGCTGCTTGTCCTGGCGGTGGCTGGCAGTGTCTCCTTCCACCTTCCTGCTCTTTTTATTCTCTCTGTTAGTCCCGCCTATACTTCCTGCCTAGTCACTGGCCAATCAGTGTTTTATTAGCAACACATTTGCCATACAGAACATCCCACAGCATACTGGTGATGTGTTAGTGAACAAAATCTAAGTATGTTTCCGTATCTTATATGGTTTGGTGGTATTGATGTTATAACAGTTGCTTTCTCCTCATTGAACGGTGCTGGGAATTGAGTCCTCAGTAGTAGGCTACTCAATAAAAAAAATTCTCCAGATGAAATTAGAAAAGATAGCAAACTTAGTGAATGAATAAATCATAACTCAGAAACACAAGAAACATGAAAAATCAAGGCAACATCACTCCTCCAAAAGATCATAGTTTCTCAACTAATCAATTTAAATATCCCAAAATAGGTGGAAATGCTGGATGAAAACTTCAAGTTGATTAGTAAAATAGATCAATACTCTCAAAGAAGATAAGAACAAGCAGAATAATTTAATCTAAGACTTGGAGAAGAAAGCCAGCACCATGAAGGAAAAGGTGTAAAAAAAAATTATTAAAAAGATTGAAATATGGGTGGAAAAGTCAGTAACATGGAAAAAATACTTATCAACAAAACTGAGATAAAAAGAAAAAGAAATAGAAATCTTGGAAGTAAAAACTCAATATTATCTATGGGAAAAAACTCACAATGGAAGCTGGACTAAACAGAAGAAATAATAAGGGATGGAGGAAAGGATACAGAAAATACTACATCAGTAATACAATAAACCATGGACAAAAAATTAAGTAAATCAGAATTTAATGTCTCATAACTGGAACAATTAAGTGGCCAGGGTTTTGTGAGATGACTCAACAGGTAAAGATCCTTGTCACCAAAGCTGAGAACCTGAGAGCAATCCCCAGGACTTACATGGCAGAAGGAGTGAAATGACTCCCTCAAATTGTCCTCTGACCGCGCGCGCGTGTGTGCACACATACACACACACACACACACACACACACTAGTAAAACAAAATTAAAAGCAAAACCAAAGAATCTTACAAGAAAGAAGTTAAATTAAAAACTCAAAGTCATAAAAATTTGATTCCATAAAAATATAGAATACCTTGCAAATTTAGAGAGAAATATAGAGAGATAATGGGGTATCAAAACACAAGACACACTTAGAATTCTAAATATACTTGACCAGAGCAGAACCTACCCATGACTTATTTAGGTCAATGTGTCAAAAAATAGAGAGAAAGAAACTATATTAAAAGCTAGTCAGGCAAGTCTCTCACTCAACTACAAACACAAGCATGTCAGAGTAAAATAAGGTATCTCATCGGCAACCTTAAAAACTGAGAAAACCTGGGCTACTGTATTTCAATCCTTGAAAATAAATAACTATCAAACAATATTGGTATAGTCAGAAAATCTAGCTGATAAAACTGATATTATAATACAAGCACAAAATAAGGCAGTTTGTAATCACCAAGCCACCAATGTGTAAGATACCTAGAGGAGGAGGAAGATGTAATCATTAGAACACAGGAAATAATACATTCGTGAGAAGAATACATGACCAAAGGAAGATGAGGAAGGATTCCATTACACTCATCATGCTTAAATCAGCAAACCCTTAAGTACTAACAGAGGAGAAAGAAAAAAGCAAACAATACATCAGCCAAGAAAAGAGCCAACAAAATGGCAGGCATTAATCGACATCTCTCACTAATAACTGAAACGGAAATAGAATCTCAGTTCACCAGTAACTCATTGCATACATCTTGGCTGGATGGACTACAAAACAAAATTTAACTATGTTGTTTCTAGGAAATACACAAACACACCTACTGATTGAGCACTCCCCTAATGAGTGTTAAAGTCAGTCTATCAAGTAAATGAAAAACAAAACCAAGCTGCCACTGCTATTCTGGTATCTCATTAAATAGACTTTAAACCAAAACTACTCTGAAGAGATCAAAAGCACCACCACCCATTAGTAAAGGCAGCAGCTGATCAAGAAGATGCAACAATTACCAAAATATGCAGACTGAACATTTGGATTCCTGATATCATAAACAACTAATGTTCATTAAAAGTAAGATAGATCTTGATACAATTATAATGGGTGACTTCAATACCCAACTGTCATCTTTTCATAGGTCTTACAAATTAAAAATCAATAAAAATAAACTTCAGAGTCCAGCTATATCATAGACTTAACAGGTATCTACAGAATACTCCATCCAAGAGATGTAGAATACAAATTCTTTTTAGTAACCTTTGGAGCTTTCTCTGAAACAGCATACTAGGCCACAAAAGAAAATGTTAACAAATATACAAGAATAGAAATAATTGATTGCAAAAAAAAGAAATAATTAATTGCATCATATCAGATCATAGTGGAAATAACCTACAAAAAGTAGCAAAAGAAACCACAAAAACTATGCAAACACTTTGGAGAACAAACAATACACTCTTGAATGAATTGGGTCACTGATGAAATCAGAGAAGAAATTAGGAAGTCCTAGAATCAAATGTAAATGAAAGCACATATCACAAGCACCTTTAGGATCTAGGTAGAGGAGTTCTTAGGGCTTGGTTTATAGCTATGAGTGTATACACTTGGCTGAAGCACGTAGAGAAATCAATCTCAAACTGACTCAAAACTTCCTACCTACTAGCTAACTTTCATACTGTCCTAAAGGGCTATGCAGACTGCTGTGGGTTGAGGGAGACATCAATAGTCTTACCTGCTGCTGGACCCTGAATACTAAAATACCAACCCACTGGCAAGATGTGGCCCCTGACACAATAGTGGAATGACTCTTCTAGGGTAAGTAACTGTTTTCTGATTAGATTTGAGGTCTGCTCTATGTGGTGGGGGGGGAGGGAAGCAGGCAGGTTTCATGCCTGGTACTGTAATTCTGCTCAAAAGCTCATGGCCACAAAAATCATAGGTCTAACATACAACCTTATATTGTTACTTTGCAAAGTGGTTTTGTCCCAACAACCTTCTATATATCTCTGTTTATGCCAATAGACCTGGGCTGTTCTCAACTTCTGTCAGGAAAGCTTTCTTTTGCAGTGGGAAGTAGTCAACAGAGTGGTGTATACCTGGTCAACCTGCTAAGAATAAGAGACTGAGAGGTCAACCCTAAATGGGACATAAGGCTTAGGGACCATGAAGGAAGCTAGAGCTGAAAGAATATGAGGTTTGAGATGAGAGGAATGTTATAAAATGCTCTGTCATGGGCATGACATGGTTATCACACTACTCACAAAAGCTAGGGTTACCTGCACAAAACCTGCTCAAGATCAAGCCAGCCAAAGTTCTGGTGTAGATGGAGGTATAGGATCTTCAGGCTCCACTTCTTACTGAGGAACTATGTGCGGTGGAGGTGGAAACACATTCTTTTTGAAGATTTGGTGACTGGTAGGATTCCCATGCCACTGTGCATGGCCCCAACCCCATGAATATATGGGCAACACTAACTGGACTCAACAAGTTTCAAGCACAAAGGCTATGAAGTTGGGAGGCAGCATTTTGAGAAGAATAAGAGGAAAGTTTGAGGAGAGGAAATGTGGAGGGAATAAATGTTTCATTGCATGTGTGTATGAAATCCTCAAGAATAAAGAACAATAAAACAAAATAAATACAGTAATTCTTTATCTGAAAAAAATTAGAAATATCCTAAAATAACCTGATGATGCGACTCAAGGTCTTACAAAAATAAGAACAAGCAAAACCCTGAAACAGTGTATAGCAAGAAATAGCAAATATCATGGCAAAAAAAAAACCAATGAAATGGAAAGTGGAAGAACAATATAACCAAACAAAGAATTCTTCGAAAAAATAAACAAGATGACCCACTCCTATCCAAGTTAACAGAGAAAAATAAATTGATTAAAATTAGAGACTACAGCAGAATCCAATGAAACCCAGAGAATCATTAAGAAATACTGAGAAAGCATATTCCACAAAATTGGAGAATCTAGAACAAATGGTTAAGTTTCTTGACACATATGACCTACCAGATGTAAATCAAAACTATATAAACAACTGAAATGGCTCTATAACAAGCAATGTGATTGAAGTAAACTTCTCTGTTCTGAATGTACAGAAGTTTACTGAGTTGTATAGACTTTGGGTCTAGTTACTATTATTTATTCGCAAAATGTTTGTGATAGCTAATAAAATTAAAAAAAAATCTTCCAACAAAGAACCCATGCCTAGTGCTCAGTGGTGAAATCCGCCACATCTCTGAAGAACAGCTAACACCAATGCTTTTCAAGGAGTTCCATGAATTAGAAAGGAAACAGCACCACCAAACTCATTCTATGAAGCCAGTATTAACCTGATATCAGAACTAAAATTGGACACAATAAAACAGAAAACTAGAGTACTATTTCTCTGATGAACAAAGATGAAGAATTCCTACTAAAATTCTCACAAACTGAATTCTCAAAACACATTAAAAGGAAGAGAATCTCAATCAAGACAGACCAGAAAACAGTGAAATCAAGTAGGTTTTCATGCCAGAGGTGCAAGGATAAATGGTTCAACATATGGAAATCCATTAAAAAAAGCACAAAAAATGACGTCCTCATCATTTCAATAGATGCTGTGTTAATTACTTTTTTCATTGCTGTAACAAAGTACCTGATGACAGCAACTTAGCATAGAAAGTGCTTGTTTTGCCTTACAGTTCCAGGAGACACAGTACATCACAGCAGGAAAGTCATCACAGCAGGAGCAGGCAGTGGTGTGTCACATCTCACCCATAGTCAGGAAGCAGAGAGAGATGAATGCTACACTTGCTTTCTCTTTCTTATTCCAAGATCTCAGCCCATGGGACGGTGACACCCCAAACAAAGTGGGTGTAATCACCTCAATTAGTCTAATTGAAATAATCTCTTACAGGCATTACCTAGAAACTTGTCTCCTAGGTCATTCTAGAGCCTGTCAAGTGTACAATATTAATCACTGGAAACACAGAAAGGTCATTTTTAAAAGCCCTAAGTAAACTGGAAACGGGAGAAAACTCAACATAATAAAGACGATACACAACAAACCTATAGCCAGCTAATATTATACTGAGTAGGGAAGATTTTTGAAAGCATTTCTTCTAAAATTGGAAGCAAGACAAGAGTGCCCATGCTCTCTACTCTTATGCAATAAAGTGTTTGGTCTATTATCTAGAGCAATGAAACAACAGAAAGAGAGGAGATACAAAGAGGAAAGATGTAGGAGTCGAATTATCCCTATTTAGAGGCAGAAGAGGTCCAAAGGAAGCCACTAGTGAATGGAGCCAAGGAAAGCGAGCGGTAATGGAATTAAGTTTCAATTTATATTTCAGTCACAAATGGTTACTTAAAATGTTTCCATATATATGAGACGACATAATTTTATATGCCAGAGAGTAAGCTCGGAGTGGAAGGAAATGTGGAAGATGCATGTCACAAGTCACTGTTTTCCTATAAAGCAACAGCCTGTCAAGTAGGTGCTATAAATCACCCACATAAAAGGGGATGAAACAACATTTAACATTGAAACACACAAAGGTAGGGAGATACTAGAAAAAGTTGTCCATCACAACATTAGGTAATGCAATGAAATGAAGCAAACTTTTCCAAGTAATCATAATAACCTCGTGGTAGAGTTATTACTATGTCTATTTCCTAATTTAAAGCAAAATGGGTCCAACTCTGACCATTTTTCCATGTAAATCAAATGGAATATCAAAGTAGCATAGTCCAGGACCCTTATCCATTTAAACACCATTGTCTGTAACTTCCAAATCCATCATCTTAGAATTCCACACTTGCTTATTACAAATGAGGCTACCAAACTTTACTAATGAAAGACAGAAAACCATGTATTTACAACCTTCTGTGTGATCCAGACAAAGCAGGCACAAGCCCCCACTTCACTATGACAAAGCCAAGAAGTGGACCTGTCCTTGTGATATCCAAGCCAGAGTCAGATTGAGAATCCTCTCTGGTCTCTGCACACATGTGTACACACGTGTGCGTGCACACATACACACACGAAGAATGCAAAAGACAGAAAGAGAATTGTCTAGCCGTCCACCACACTCGCTGCAAACAAACAAACAAAAATAAAATGAAAAGAACCTGTCAAATCCCATTTGAAGGAAAACAGGAAAATTATTTTGCTATGATAAATGTCTATCTAGTGACTTCACAAGCCAAACTGCTGGGAGGGATCAGGGATTAAAATGTCCGATAACCAGTAGCAACTGCCTCACTCTGGAATGCTGAACATCTTCTCCTGCTGGAGCCTAGGTTTTCTTTTAACTACATCCTTCCTGATAGGGATAAAGACTAGCCCGTCCATTGACTTACAAAGATAAGTGCTTAAGTGGCCTAATTATGTCTGAAGTGGCAAATCACCCTTACAAGAAAGCTAATGCTTTTTGTCAACATAGAAAGATCCAACTGTTCCTTTGTCTTATAATGATTTGGTTAACAAGCCAGGGAACACCTTTACGATCAAGTGTGTTCTTGATTCATAGCTGCTGTCTAAAATGAAATCTGTTTCCCCAGCCAGCAGGGGGAAAGTCTTAGCAACTTGGACAGCTGGCAAAATAAAACATACGCTCCAGATGCATGATAAAAAATTGATTTCTAAAAGTTTTCAATTAAAGATGATAATCCCTGCAAAATAAATAAATGAATAAGTCTTCAAGCTGCAAAGCTCTGGGAAAATGAATAATGAGGTTCTGGGAGAGGATACCATTAATGTGGTCCCCTACTGGTGGGAAAGTCCCCCTTGCCCAGCAGGGAACCTTGGTAAGAGCCAGGGGCGGAGTGAAGGAGGATTTGTAGCATGCCTAAAAGTAGATATGCTGAGTCAATCCACTGGTGTTCAGTGGTGTGAGACAAGGAAATCAGGTCTTAATCTTAATGGCTGGGTAAACAGGCTTTAAAGAAAATGGTTAAAGTGATTGAAGTGACAAAGAGTTAACAAATTGCTGTAGAGTTTACAGGGGAAAAGGGTGTAAAACCAACTTCTGTTCTCTTGAAAATAAACTCTTTTAAAAATTAGGTTGGGTCTCGAAAAACCAAAAAAAAAAAAAATTAGGTTGGGAAAAATCCACCTCTGTAATGTCTCATCTTGTGCTTAGAATTTCAAGTATTAGCTGCCTCCATACTGCTGGACTTCCCAAGACAGAGAAAACATCACTGTGGAGGTGAGATTGTGTGCAGTTATTTGGACATGCCCCCTTGGTTGTGTATCCCTTTACACTTGGCCATGGACAGTGTCCTCTCCTTGGAGTAGAGTTCCTGTTAGAAGACAGGAAATGTAGAATGACATCATCCCAGGAACATGGATCCTGGATCTTCATCGAGGCAGTCAAGGATATTAGGGTCTGATAGACAGTCCACCCCCCTCTTTTAAAATGATTATTGTAATATTTGCCATGGGACTCTTAAAGCAAAAAGAATCATGGTGAAAACTCATCCTACCACAGGATGCTTCTTAAAACAACAAAAAAGTTTCAAATAAACTTGGAGAAAGGAGTTTCATGCTAACCTCCTTGTTAGAGTCAAAACATATTTGCAAAGTGCAGGCCACAAGTTCTCTCTAAAAGAAAACTGCTAACCTTGTTTCATGCACCACTTACCAAACCATTTAGCCATGCAATCCTTTTTCAGTTGTAACAACCAGTAACTCTTCAAGCACAACACTCAAGAAAACGTTGATCTAATTAGGAAAGTGTTCAGATTGCACAACTTCTTTGTTTACTTAAGGGGAAAACAAAACAAAACAAAAAACAAAATAGAGACCTGGACATTCAAGGGAGTTCTTCAAGTTTACCCACTGACTAAACCCAGGACTTGACCCATCTGCCAAAGTCCCTCTCCATTGTGTGACCTTGAGAAGTGTGACCTGGGAGGAAGGAACCTCCCCTGTTCATGCCACCAGCAAACAATAATGCTCAGGAGAATAGGACATTGCTTTCCCCTTGAGAAGTGAGAGTGTCACAAAACCAATCCACATACCCATTTTCCAACATAGCATGTCTCTTCTGAAAAGAGACGATGGGACCCTCTTCAGGTGTACTCACAAGTTAGGTTGATTAATGGGAGAAAGTGGCTGGCCCTTGGTGTCACAGGAGATGATTCTAAGAATTGATACCTGGAACCAGAACCTGCTGGATCATGGCGATTTGACCCCTGGACTTTTGGTCTTGCTAGCCTCTGCTCTGGTCACACCTGATAAGTGCTGTTCAGCTGTGGAGCCATGGAAAGTCAAAAGGTCAAATCCAAGCTAAGGGGTTTGACTCAGCCAAAATTGACTTAAGGAATTAAATACAAGTGTTTTCTTAAACTTTGGGTAAAAGTCGAAGCCTCCAAGTTTATGTTGTCATTTCAAATCCATGTTTATTTTTCCTCTCTAAAACCACTTCCTGAGAGTCACACAGAGTTAACACTCATTCAAGTGGCAGGACCCTTTTCTCCCTACATCCCCTCCCGCTTGATCCCGATCCCGATCTTCAATGGATTCACCTAATTCTTTGTAACTGTGCTGTCAGAGGCCCCAAATTTGTCTGAATTTTAGTTTTTTAGAACATGATACAAAAAAAAAATCAGGTTCGAGTTATTTTTTACATATTAAATGTACTTATTTACATGGAGGAGAATGCCTATGCCCCAGCTGGTACACAGGGAGGTTAGAGGACAGCTCGCTGGAGTCACCTCTATCCTCTCTGCCACAAGGGTCCTGGGGACCATTGGTGGCTTGAACCCTCTCCCTGGCAGAGATAAGAGTTCATTGTTTTAGTGAATATACTTAAACTAAAAGTTGTGGAGACGTGAAATTGACACAGATGGCATTTGTAAGTAGATATGTTATCCAAGAACTATTTTTTTTTAACAAGGAACTTTTGAATACTGTACAGAAGTAGTTTTTCGCTTAAGTATTTATTGTAGAATTCCTTTAACTGAGGTCATACCAGTTTCCCCTCCCTCCCTGTCTTCCTTCCTTCCTCCTTCCCTCACCCCTTCCTCCCTCCCTCTCCCCTCCCTCCGTCCCTAAGGAAAGCAGCTTCCTATCTCAGGCCCAGAAAAGCACCAGTTGCCTTCTGTCTCATCACTTCTGCCTTTCCAGTCTCCTCTGGGTGATCTGGACTTCAGCCAATAGGAAGACTCTCCATAGCCTCTACAGTAGGAAGTTTAGCCCCATCCCTCTTACGAATCCTATATCCCTAGTCTATAATCTAGGAACCCTCTGTCTTGGCTTCCCAGTCGGTGAAGTCCTAGAAATGGGAAGAGGAAATAAATGGGACAAGCACCTGCCTACACACCCTGACCAAGCCCAGGACCATGACACCACCTAAAATCTCTGTGGAAACACATGCAGGACAGAGATCCCTTCAGATTCCCAGGAGCTGTGCTCATCTCCTCTTTCCTGTACTGAATGGAATGCAGGGAAGGGAGGAAGTCTGAATAGGGTTTAAGCCTCCTATTATCTTTATTCACTGGGTATCTTGGGGTCTGTGTTCCCAATAGCAGTCCCTCCTGACTCTTACTCACAGATGGCCTGAATCTCCTAACCACAGATTCAGCCTCAAATGCTTCAGAGACACCCCAGCATGAAAACTGCACCCCATCTGAATCCATACCCTTAGGAGCTGCTTCATCTGCAGGAATCCAAATAGGTATGCACTAGAAATCCTCCTGGGCCAATGCTGAAAAGGGATCTAAATTCACTTCTTAACCATCCTCTGTCCTGTGCGCAGGGGGGAAACTGTTTTCCAGGAGGGAAGCATCAGTGCAGAAAAGCTGCATTCACATGTCTTCTGAAGGGGACCGCCCAGTGTTCCATGCTATGATCACAGACTAAATAACCTAGGAAGCTGTGAGCAGGCAAACCCCAGCAGGGCTTACCCTCTGTCCCTTATGTGGTATCGTCCTTCTCTCTTCCTTTAAACCCAACTATATTGATTTCCAGGGGGAGATAACTGTTAAAACAAGATGACGCCAGTGTGATCTGAAGCATTTGGAGTAGTCTTGTGGCATAGCAAATTTTATTCATTTATTTAGTTCCTTATTCATTGAATTTAACTCAAGTCAAATGTGTAGCTAAATGTGTAGTTAGAGTGAGTTCTAGTTCCATTTTATAATTCACTTACTAGGTACATGTAGGAGAAAAAATAATTCATATTCTCCAGGAAATATTTAAATTGAAGAATTTTTTGCCAAAATGAATCTGTCAAATTGACCAACTGTGGAATTATAGCTGGTTCAATCACACTCTGGGAAAAGAATCCAAAAATAAGCCTGAATTGTTACAATGGTATGATTTAAAACAGAGAACATTTTTTTAAATGATTTTGTTGCTTGGGGATCAGTGTTTCAGTTTTTGGGTTAGGTCTCTGCTGCAGCTCTTGGGGTCTGCATGTGCTTTGTGTTCTAGTGTAAAATTTTTGGGACTCAGTTCTGTTCCACGTGGTTGCCTGTGTACAGAAAATGGTGTCAGACTGTGGAAGCCATTCAACAACAGAGGAAGGGGACTTCTGCTTAGTGAGACTGTAGGGCTCTCTTAGCTCTCTCTGACTCCTTGTCTCTGGGGAGATCAAAGGACCCAGAAACCACCTACAACGGTGGCCCATCCATGGAACCTTCATGTGGAGGTGAGCTTGAGAAGCCCAAACTACTGAACTTGTCACTTCCCAGCAGAGGGATTGGGATGAGAAGGAGCTTATGAGCCTGTGGGTGAGCTATAAATAGTACTTGTCAGCAACCCCAATTCTGCAGCCACTTCCTGTACTTCCCCTGCGTATCCCCTGTGTATGTTTTACTTCTAAAGGAAGGTTCCCTTTGGAAAACTCTGCTTGCCTTGGTTGTGATAAAGCTAGTAAACAGAATGTGACTTATGCCTGCCCTGAATGAGTTTCTGAGTTGGTGCCCTCTTCCTTAGACCCAGTGAGAGACAGGAGGCAGGACCGGATAGAACAGTACCCTAGAATGAAGTGAGAACTCAGGAAAAATAGACCTCTGGTTTATTTGTATTGTGTGTCTGAAGATTCACTGTCTTTCTCTAATTCAGTTTTCTTCTCTAGCTGTCTTTGATTCCTGTTTTCTTGTGACAGAGAAGTAACTAAGCATAAACCCCCTCCATTGTCTCTACCTATTTCCCCACTTGAATGAACATATTCATCCTCAACTTTTCCCTTCCCTCAATATCAGGTGACGTTCCCTCTGCCCTTCTCAAACTGAATCTTAGTCCAGTTTCCTCATGCCTTCTGGGAACCTATACTGAGTCGTGCCCCCTTCCCTCAAATCTTCTCTTATACCCTTCTTTCATTAAAGGGCATGGATTTTGGTCATTTTCTGTAAAAAGCCATCTATTTGAGGTCTGGGATACAACTCAGTAGAAAAGCACTTGCCTAGCATGGGTTAGACTCTGCATTCAATCCCCAGCACCACAAAGCAAGAACGGTTTATTTCCCCCTCTGTCCCAGTATCTAAAAGTTTGCATTTAAACTCCCGTGTCTGCTTGTTTTTCACTTCTTTTCACCCCTGAATATTCCCATGACCTGGCTCTTTTGAAAACTCAAGTTACTAATGATCTCTGCATTGGAAGAAAGATGCTTGATCCATTCCTATGACATTCCCTCTCCTGACTCACTGGAGTCCTCAGCATTACCTAAAGTTGCTACCACCTGATCAGCCATCACTGAACTCATAACTATGTGGTTCAAGCAAGGAAATACCCTCCCAAAGCCACTTTCCAAGCACCACT
Source organism: Peromyscus nudipes (assembly GCA_902168325.1). Lineage (NCBI taxonomy): Eukaryota > Metazoa > Chordata > Mammalia > Rodentia > Cricetidae > Peromyscus > Peromyscus nudipes. The sequence goes on along the minus strand of CABHPH010022855.1, from coordinate 223 downwards.
TTCTATTTTCTCTGTGAACTTTTCATAGCTCTTTCCACCCCACATTCCAGGTCAACAAAAGTAGCTGCCCTTCTTTGCACTAAACGTACCTGCTCTGTTGGACTCATGGACTCCGTTGGGCTTCACTCTACCATGCCTGAGAGCTGCAAATGTGTTCCTTTTTTTGTACTCTATCATTATATATATATATGGAGAGAGAGAGAGAGAGAGAGAGAGAGAGAGA